>CM046881.1:184982740-185255391 GCA_025667525.1 Glebionis coronaria
CTTGATGAGAGTACTTGATAGGTGTGTAAAGACCCATCTTTTCTACCACTTAATTACAATAACAAACGGACCAAAACGTGTATTTTATGTCTTTTATGTCGGAATTATGCGCGGTTTGTGTTTTTGTTGTAATTTAGGACGAAATTGTGAAAAGTGGAGAAAACACGGGAATTCACGGGCATTCACGGCTTTTATTGAAGAAAAAGATGAAAGACGGAGTCGAGAAGTCAAAAGTGGAAAAATAACGGAAGTCCAAGGCTAATTCTGAAGATTTATCAAAGAGAAAGTCAAAAGACGGAAGTTTATCAAAAGCCGAAGAACTCGAGTCTAATGTATTGAAGAAATTAAAGACGAGTTTAAAAGAAATCCCGAGCCACAAGTCATTAGAGTCCAAGTAAAGAAGATTAGAAGGAAAAAGGACTAATGGTGCAATTAATGAAGACTATATGCTTAAGGACCTAATGACGCAATTAAGAGAAAAGGAAGAAGGGGAGGAAGCTTCCTAATCCTCCCCTATAAATAGTTTAGATTGTTAATCATTTCATTTTGTTGGCTAAGTGTGACAATTAGTCTTCCACCTTTTAATTACCTTGTCAATTTAAATACTTGTCAAATTTAATTACCTTGTCTTGCACTTAATTACC
Source organism: Glebionis coronaria (assembly GCA_025667525.1). Taxonomy (NCBI): domain Eukaryota; kingdom Viridiplantae; phylum Streptophyta; class Magnoliopsida; order Asterales; family Asteraceae; genus Glebionis; species Glebionis coronaria. The sequence goes on from CM046881.1 coordinate 184,983,385, forward strand.
ATTTAATTTCAAGTAAGTTTTTCTTTTTAATTCTTGTTAATCTTTATCTTTATCTTGTTAATCTCATTCTTCCTTTCTTAATCTTTGATTGTTATTGTTTATGTTTATGATCTTGATTTTGGTTGATTTATTTAAGTGGGTTTTGATTATTTTGATTAAGTTTTGTGAGTTTGATTAATTTGGATTGATTGTTTATGCTTAATAGTTGTTTATTTGCTTGTTTGATTTGATCTTGTGTTTGATTTAGCTTAGTTTTTGTTAGATCCGAGCTATTTTTACTTTCCTTGTTCTTCGGATCTCATTACTGATCATTCCCAGACTCGAGGCCAAATATTCCGAGTAAGGTCTTGCCAGTTTGTGCCCTATTCTGAACATTAACATTCCGAGTAAGGGTTTAGCAGCTAGGCTTATGCGGAATATTCTATATTCCGAGTAAGGGTGATTTTCCGCATTGACCAGAGATTCCGCATAGGAGTTTTATTCAGAATAGAGGAACTTTCCGAATAGGGACTTTCCGAATAGGGACTTTCCGAATTACCTGATTTTTCCGAATAGGACTGGATATTCCGAATAGAATGGATTTTCCGAATAGGCCAAATATTCCGAGTAGAACTTTATTCCGAATAGGGACAGATATTCCGGATAGAGGTATTATTCCGAATAGGAGGATTATTCCGAATAGGCTTTATTCCGGATAGAGCTTATTTTCAGTTTCTTTTAATTTAGTTTTTTAAGTTTCTGCCCTTTTATTTTAAGCTTTATTTTTCCCGCCTTTTTCCTTGCTCGCACTTTAAGTTTATTTGCCTTAGTTTAAGTTTTAGTTTTAGTTGCGTTTTAAGTTTGCCTTAGTTAGATTTAAGTTTGCGTTATTTACTTTATTGCCCTTTAATTTTAGTCTTGCTTTTAAATACTTGCATTTTACTTTATTAGATTTAAATTTACTTTTATCGCACTTTTACTTTAATTGTTTCACACTTTTATTTTAAATACTACAACGACACATTTTTGTTTCACCAAAAGATAACTGAGTCACACATTAAACATAAGTTTTTCAATTCGAAGAGATTGGTACAACGAATATTTTTAACCTGAGTAAAATCGAGTTATCAAATGGCGCCGCTGCCGGCTCTTTTCGTTAAGATCAACAGTTTTCTGTGAGAGACACGTTGCTTTTTGGGATCCGTTCACTTGTGAACGTTACTTTTCTTGCATAAAAAAAAATTCAAAAAAAAAAAAAAAAAAAAGAAAAACTCATAAAAATTAAAAATTGATAAAAAACCATAAAAATTAACAATTTCAAAAATCCAAACAGATTTTATCTTTATTGTGTATATATATTGTCCTTGTGTTTGGTTTTGTTTTCTTTTGCATTTTCAGGTGTATGCGTACTAGATCTTCTAATTATCAAGAGCCCGAGCCTCAAGAAGATTTAGATATGGCAGGTGTTAACAACAACAACATTCCACCGAACCTGAATAATAATAATAACAATAATGCTCTTCCACAGCCCGATCTTCGGACCATGGAGGAACTTTGTCAACCAACAATGTTTGGACGAGGAGGACCGATTGCGCCGATGCAAATCAACGCTCCTGAGTTTTCGTTGAAGCACCACATGATTCAGCAAGTGCAAACAAACCCATTTAGAGGATTGCCTGATGATGATGCCAACAAACACCTCGACAAGTTCATTACAATCACCCAAAGCATGAAGTTGCCTGGGGCCACAATGGACGTACTCCGCCTACAACTCTTTCCACATACTTTATCGCATGAGGCCGAGAAATGGTTTGATCGTCTCCCGAAGAATTCTATTCACACTTGGGATGATATGACTCAACGCTTTCTATCGCGCTACTTTCCACCATCCATGGTCACAAGCCTTCGCAATCAGATCAGCGGTTTCATGCAAGATCCTGATGAATCTCTTTTTGACGCTTGGGAGAGATATAATGTCTTGATCGATAGATGTCCAAACCACAACATGCTCCCTGTGACCCTAATTGATACTTTCTATAACGGATTGACTTTTCGAGATCGTGATACGATCAATGCAGCCGTCGGTGGCACATTCATGAAAAGGAGACCCGAGGAGTGTAGAGAGTTAATTGAGAACATGACTACTCACCACAAGAACTGGGATTCCTCTACATCTTCAAGGAACAACCCGAGAGTCAATGTTTCCTCAACCTCAGCAAACCCTGAGATGACCGAACTCACCCGCATGATGGCCGAAATGAGCAAAAGTATTACGCTTCTCGCTTCAAACCAACAACAACAACAAGTTAAAGTGGTTGCTAATCCTTGTGAAACATGTGGCGGTCCTCACTCATACACCGATTGTCCTTCGACACAAGGAAATCCGGAAAATGTGTATGCTGCTTATGGTAATTATTCACCGGAAAATTACCAAGCTAGACAACAAGGGGATAGAAACCTGCTGAGCTACCGTTCAAACAATTACCTTTCACCCGGTTTTTCTCCTCAAAACCAAAACCCCGCCAACAACTACAATAGAAGCAACCAAATCCCACCTCGTGCTTCTAACCCTTATCAACCACCCACCCAACAACACCTACCCATTAATCCCGATGTTGACACCATCATGAGAACACAAGGTGAGCAAATCAAGAATCTACAGAGCCAAATAATCAATTTGAAAGGAGATATCTTGAAGCAAGGTAATGACATCAGAACTGAGGTTCGTGATAACCTTCAATCCTCCTTCATCACTCAAACAACTGAATTAAAGAATCTTTTGGCTAGTTTCTTGCCCGAAGCTCAACCTTCTTCTTCTTCGGGTTCTCTACCTTCAAACACCGTCACTAATCCGCGAGCTAATGTGAGTGCTATAACTACGCGTAGTGGAATTACCATTGTCAATCCACCTACCCCACCACCATCATCTACACCTCCTCCACCACCATGTATCCCTACTCCTCCTACACCTAGTAGTAGTACACCATTACCGTCTCCGCCTCGTCATGCCGATGTATCTCGAAAGGACCCTTCAACATCTCAACCGTCACCTTCTCCCTATCAACCAAGAATCCCATACCCTTCTCGTATAGGCAAGACCAATGATCTAACAAAGGAGGACTCGCAAATAACCAAATATATCAATATGATTTCTCAAATGGGATTCAGCATTAGTTTCCTTGAAGCACTTGTCCACATGCACAAATTTGTTAAAGCATTTAAGGAATTGCTTAACAAGAAGGAGAAGCTGCTTGAACTCGCCAACACACGATTAAATGAAAACTGCTCTGCAGTTATTCTTAAAGAACTTCCGGAAAAGCTTGGAGATCCCGGTCGTTTTGTGTTGCCTTGCGTGTTCAACAAAACTGAAGAATTTACTGCCCTTGCCGATCTCGGGGCTAGTATTAATCTTATGCCACTGAGTGTTTGGAAAACACTATCTTTACCCGACCTCACTCCAACAAAGATGACTCTTGAACTTGCAAATCGCACTCTCGCTTACCCCGTCGGTATAGCCAAAGACGTGTTTATTAAAGTTGGCGCATTTACTTTCCCGGTTGATTTTGTCGTAGTTGATTATGAAATGGACCCTCGTATTCCTTTAATACTTGGTAGACCATTCTTGAGATTTGGACGTGCTTTAGTAGATGTAGCCGAAGGTGAGTTAATCTTAAGAGTCGGGAAAGATTCACAAATTTTTAAAATGGGGCAGCTTACAGGCAAATATTTTGGACGAGAATCAGTGAATATGATAAATGTGCTCGATGACTTTACCGTCTATGACAATCCTCTATTCGAGTCTTCTACTGATAATCCACTCTTTGAAGATAATGTGGATGATTCTCACTCTACTTTGGACGCTTCTCCCATTTATGATTCACCACCGGTCTTTGATGCTTATGATGATGATGATTCTAGCTCAGATTCGGATGACTTTGATTGTACTTCTGAGTATCCCGAGCTGCCCACATTCGATGATTTTGATGAGGCCGCTACTCTTTCGAGCGATTCTTCACATGATGAAGATCCTCCGCCATCACTCGATCCTACTTTGGACGATTACTCATTCGAGGAAGACTTCTCTATGTTTCTCAATACATACTTCCCGCATGAGAGTGATGCTCCTCCTTTGGACTTTGAAGATTATCGTCTTGATCCTACTTTGGATTTGAAGAGCATTTTGTCCAAGGAGAAGAAACCGGTCGACACCGAAATCCGTTGCACTTATGATTTAACACCTCTTTGTCCCACTCCTGAGGACGAGGTTGTGCTTCTTTGCGGATCTTCTTCACACTCGGCTGAGCCTGAGTGCTATTTTCACCTGAAGGAAAAGGTGTTCGACCCCGGTATTGAAGTCTTTAAGCCATCTCAGTATCCACCTGATGAAATAAAAGGAAAAATCTTTGGAAATCTTGAAGACAAGCTTGCACTTCACCCTTGCTTCCACCGTGCTCCATCGCTGCTTAAGGGAACCCTGCCACTTCTCTTTTGGCTTGCCTTGTTCGCCTTAAGCTCTTGCTTATTGATGGATCGAAACTATGTCTTTGATCCTGGTGGATATGTTTCATGCTTCTTCCGTTGATGATCAAGGTCGAGTCAGGCTCACGACTCGGTTAACAAAAACCAAGCGTTTCTTGGGAGGCAACCCATGCATCTATCTTTTCGCTTTCTTTATCATAAGTGTAGGGGGGACCCTTTGGTTTGCTTTCCTCTCCTCACTTCTTAATCAGGGATTCGAGCTTCAATGATCCACTCTTAATGATTCTTGACGACCCGTGATTCCGTGTTCTACTTCTTTCCGGTTCTATCCTGAACTCTTTTCGATTCACTATTTTATATTTTCTCAATATTAAAATAGGAATCTCTTTAGTTGTCTTTTCCTTAGCAAGATTTAAACAACGTGCACAATGTCCTAAGTGTAGGGGAGTTTACTCCCACATACTTAAACATTGAGGACAATGTTTATCTTAAGTGTAGGGGGGACTTCTATCGAAGTTAAGTGGTCTTTTCCTTGTATTTGTCCTCATTTTAACAGGAAAATCAATTTTTCGATATTTTTCAAAATTTTTGATCTATTTTGGCCTATTAGTTGTTATCTTTGTATAGTTATTTTCTTCCTTTGCTAGAATAAATCTTTGAATAAGTGGTTTTAGTTTTCAAGCGTTTTGAATCTTTTGACTCAACCCGAGTTTACTCTAGCTAGTATCCTTAACATGTTTAAGTCAAGTTTTGCTAGGCTTTTATATAGGGAGCTATAAAACGCGAAAGTCTTAACTCTCACGGGTTAAGAACAAGAACTTTTCGCAAGTTCCTATAATTGATCCTAGAGAGTCGTTTATCAAGGGAACTTTAAAATGCGATTTCTAAACTTGAAAAAGTCCAAGAATTTGTAAGATCCTATAGGCGACTCGAAAACCCAAAATTTTGATTTAATAGGCTAAGTATCCACGAGTCTCATTACTTGAGATTTTAAACTGTGGAGAACGAGAGATGATAGAGCTAATTATAAGTCCGGTATTCTTTCGTGAATTTATGTGAGTTAATTATAAGCCTATTCTCCCATCGCTTGCTTAATAAATTATCTGCTAATAAGTAGGGTTGTACGATTTAAAAAGTTACTTAGCTTCTAGCCCCAGATCGTTTAAAAGTTGCTCGGTAATGACGAGAGTTCATAGCCAAGGCATAACTTATGAAGCGGGGCGCGAAGATTGGCGAGTCCGAAAAGGCCCTAACAAGGCATGAGGGCTATGTTTTGTTGCTAAAGATCCAAAAGTGATGTGAAGAATCATTTATCGAAAATCAATATGAAGGATCGAGACACACGACGAAAAGCAAAAACTCCCAAAAAGTCATGGAGAAGTGTATCCGAAAAGACCCTAACAAGGTATGAGGATAAATAGATCCAAGTCAATAAAGGAGGCGGATCGTTGTATATCAAAATCCAAAATAAAGATTAGAGAAAAATGAAGAAGTCGTGGTCCATATATGAAGAATCTCTCAAAAATTCCAAGTGAAGAAATTCCAATTATGAAGAGAAGACCATTATTTAATGAACGTCTCTCAAGATTTGAAGTATGAAGTCGCTGCCAAATATCGGCCCGAGAAAGGTCTCAAATCGCGAACCAAGTTATGCCAAGATATGAACTTTTTGATATCCCGAGAAGCAGTTTTAAAAGATTTGGTCCTTTAGCTAACTATTGATTAAATCGTGCACTTTATTTTCAGACTAAATAATTATCGAAATAAGTCAAACAATGCATCTTCGTGATCATTCAAGACAAATAATAAAATATAAGAGATACCCATAGGAATAAGGGAGTCTAAGTGAATAATTGGCCCACATGAGTTCGTGTTAGTTTACTAACTTATAATAACAATGATCTCGCTTTTAAGCTTGGTTTGGAGAAAGTGAAAAGTTGAGGATGATGATTATTCATGACATTTTCAAAACCCAAGGTATGCTTTTAATTTCTTTGCTTTGCATTTTTATAAATTTCTATCTCTTTAATAAAGGCCAACGTGGATTGATTATGATGAAAAGTGTAAACATGCTTTGTAACTAATGCATTGCATGAGGACATTGCAATGGTCAAGTGTAAGGGATTTGATAGGTGTGTAAACACCCATCTTTTCTACCACTTAATTACAATAACAACCGGACCAAAACGTGTATTTTATGTCTTTTATGTCGGAATTATGCGCGGTTTGTGTTTTTGTTGTAATTTAGGACAAAATTGTGAAAAGTGGAGAAAACACGGGAATTCACGGGCATTCACGGCTTTTATTGAAGAAAAAGATGAAAGACGGAGTCGAGAAGTCAAAAGTGGAAAAAGAACGGAAGTCCAAGGCTAATTCTGAAGATTTATCAAAGAGAAAGTCAAAAGAAGGAAGTTTATCAAAATCCGAAGAACTCGAGTCTAATGTATTGAAGAAATTAAAGACGAGTTTAAAAGAAATCCCGAGCCACAAGTCATTAGAGTCCAAGTAAAGAAGATTAGAAGGAAAAAGGACTAATGGTGCAATTAATGAAGACTATATGCTTAAGGACCTAATGACGCAATTAAGAGAAAAGGAAGAAGGGGAGGAAGCTTCCTAATCCTCCCCTATAAATAGTTTAGATTGTTAATCATTTCATTTTGTTGGCTAAGTGTGACAATTAGTCTTCCACCTTTTAATTACCTTGTCAATTTAAATACTTGTCAAATTTAATTACCTTGTCTTGCACTTAATTACCATTTAATTTCAAGTAAGTTTTTCTTTTTAATTCTTGTTAATCTTTATCTTTATCTTGTTAATCTCATTCTTCCTTTCTTAATCTTTGATTGTTATTGTTTATGTTTATGATCTTGATTTTGGTTGATTTATTTAAGTGGGTTTTGATTATTTTGATTAAGTTTTGTGAGTTTGATTAATTTGGATTGATTGTTTATGCTTAATAGTTGTTTATTTGATCTTGTGTTTGATTTAGCTTAGTTTTTGTTAGATCCGAGCTATTTTTACTTTCCTTGTTCTTCGGATCTCATTACTGATCATTCCCAGACTCGAGGCCAAATATTCCGAGTAAGGTCTTGCCAGTTTGTGCCCTATTCGGAACATTAACATTCCGAGTAAGGGTTTAGCAGCTAGGCTTATGCGGAATATTCTATATTCCGAGTAAGGGTGATTTTCCGCATTGACCAGAGATTCCGCATAGGAGTTTTATTCAGAATAGAGGAACTTTCCGAATAGGGACTTTCCGAATTACCCGATTTTTCCGAATAGGACTGGATATTCCGAATAGACTGGATTTTCCGAATAGGCCAAATATTCCGAGTAGAACTTTATTCCGAATAGGGACAGATATTCCGGATAGAGGTATTATTCCGAATAGGAGGATTATTCCGAATAGGGTTTATTCCGGATAGAGCTTATTTTCAGTTTCTTTTAATTTAGTTTTTTAAGTTTCTGCCCTTTTATTTTAAGCTTTATTTTTCCCGGCTTTTTCCTTGCTCGCACTTTAAGTTTATTTGCCTTAGTTTAAGTTTTAGTTTTAGTTGCGTTTTAAGTTTGCCTTAGTTAGATTTAAGTTTGCGTTATTTACTTTATTGCCCTTTAATTTTAGTCTTGCTTTTAAATACTTGCATTTTACTTTATTAGATTTAAATTTACTTTAATCGCACTTTTACTTTAATTGTTTCGCACTTTTATTTTAAATACTACAACGACACATTTTTGTTTCACCAAAAGATAACTGAGTCACACATTAAACATAAGTTTTTCAATTCGAAGAGATTGGTACAACGAATATTTTTAACCTGAGTAAAATCGAGTTATCAGTACTGTGTACCACCCCAATCGAAGGGACGAGGTAAAGTAACGATACAAAATACTATAAGTGCTGTTTTATGTTTGAATGATTGACCTTTGGTAATAAACCGTATAATCGCTTTCCTTTGGAGAGATTATCATTGATAATTATCGTATTAGGATCGAGATAGAATCTTGTTAGAATCTAAATGTGAGAGCATCTGTAAGAAGGATTTGGGATGAAGACAACCGACATACACCTATTGTGAGTTGGACATGTATTTTAGTTTTAAGGTTTCCTATGATGGCGAACCTAACCTTACAAAGTACTCGACCCGCGAGACCTGAAATGATTGTTGAAATTAGGATCTGATTATTGACTGCCGGTAGTGGGCAGGAGGTTATGTGAATACGAAATGTAGATCTTGAAGTGCCAGATGGGTAGCGAAGTTATGCCAAAAAATTTCACCATAGAAAGGTGAATTGAAGATCTGAAGGATCATGGGAATTAAGTCCCCGTTGTATGGGACCATTGAGATGATGTAAAAGATTGATTTGAAAGGCATATAAGCTGGATCTACCCTAGGACTTCAAGAGCTGCGTGAATTATGTTTCGTATATCGAACTTGATGAAATGTCTATCAAGTGAAAATCTGACTATTCCTTAATGAAGTTTAGATCGGGGAAAAGTTGCATTCATCAAAAACCCGTGAACATCATGGATAGAGAAAGTAAGTCAACATTAAGCCTGATCTTATTCTCGTAGTTATGTTTGACGAAACTCGCGTATTGTAATGAATTACATTTGAGAGAAAAGATCGAATGTGGAGGAAATATCCACATGGCTTTAACTCTATAAGAAGCGAGTAGTAAGATAAAATGATCTTTGAGGACAAAGATCCTGTTTAGGGGTAAATGCTGTGACAATCCGTCAATTTATGGTTGATATTTTATTCTCAAATGTTATTTAAAAACATTATTTTAATGTTATATTATGAACTCACTCATTTATGGGAAGAAATTTGGATTTACGTCTTGAAGTAGCATTGACTACGTCTAAACCGGAGGATTCTACATTACGTGCTTACGTTTACATACACCGTTTTTGGTGTCAGTCCGACATTTCAGGAAATAAATTTATCCGTGAATATTATTTTGGGATTTTAAATTGTGTTGTTTCATAAACTCACTAATTTACGAGAAGAGGTTAGGACTTACGTGAATAATTTAACGTCCTTTACGATTAAACCGGAAACCTTAGGATTACGTATTTACGTTTTCGAACTCCGTTTTTGATGAGACAATTTTTATTAGATTTGTTTTGTGCTGTTGATTCATAATTTATAAAAAAAAATTTCGTAAAACGACCCGAGGGCACGCAAATCAAGGAAACTAGAATCGAGGAGTACCCGTAAATTAATAGGGATGGGACAAGTTTACACTTTCTCACCCCTATACAAGTGGAATCCAAGATTACGTCACACACTCTTGATGTGTCAAGTTTACTTAAGTAAACAAGGACACTTGTCCTTGTTTCTTTCCAAACCACTTAACCACAAAACAAGCTAACCATAAACCATTTCTCACATATGCAAACCAAGAAACTCTCTCAACTCTTACTCTCTCCCCTTGAACGTCCAACACCACCATTATATCACCATCATCATCAAATTTTGACCATAAACAAAAGATATAATCAATATATGTTGATAACCACACCAAAAGATGAAGATTGGAGGTGATTTTAACATATAAAAAGGAGTTTTCATGGAGGTCTTTGGGCTGATTTTCAAGAAGGAGTTTAGGGCTGATTTGTTGAAAGTGTCTTCATATCCTTGGTAATCTTGAAGGTGGTCTTAATATTTCATAAGATTGGTTACCAAAACCAAACCTTGTTCATCCAAAATCTCAACCTTTTCATCACTAATGGTGGTATAGAGATTGTTTCATCCTATCCTCTTGTTATTTTGATTATGTAATCTTGTATTTTCTTTATTTATGTATATGTATATGATGATGAATGATGATACAAATATTATATGGGGATTTGGTGTGGATAAACATGGGTAAAAAGATGGAAAACCGCATGTAAAATGGTTAAAATCTTGCTAAATATGATGGCTGTATAAAAACAGTAAGTAACCAAATGTTAAACTGATAAAATGGTAAAGTGGAATCAATATACAGTACGTATTAGGTGTTATACACAAGTGAGAGTTGGCCATTGATAGGTGTGTAAACACCCATCCTTTTTACCACTTAATTACAATAATAACCGGGCCAAAACGTGTATTTTATGTCTTTTATGTCGGAAATATGCGTGGTTTGTGTTTTTGTTGTGATTTAGGACGAAAAGGTAAAAAGTGGAGAAAACACGGGCATTCACGGGCTTTTATCGAAGAAAAAGACGAAATACGAAGTCAAGAAGTCAAGAGTGCAAAAAGAACGGAAGTCCGAGACCAATTCTGAAGATTTATCGAAGAAAAAGTCAAAAGACGGAAGTTTACTTAAAGCCGAAGAACTCAAGTCTAATTTATTGAAGAATTAAAAGACGAGTTCAAAGAAATCCCGAGCCAAAAGTCATTAAAGTCCAAGATTAAAGAAGATAAAAGGCTTAAGGACTAATGGTGCAATTAACAAAAGATTAAGAAGAGAAGGACTAAGCATGCAATTAAGGAGAAAGGAAAAAGGGGAGGAAGCTTCCTAAGCACTCCCTAATCCTCTCCTATATATAGATTAGACTAGATTAGCATTTTTCTTTGTTGGGTGGATTGACAAACCATTTCTTCCATTTTAAATTTATGCACATTTAATTTCATGTCCATTTACATTAATTGTCTTGCACCTTAATTACCATTTAATTTCAAGTAAGTGCTCTTTTAATTCTTGTTAATCTTTATCTTTATTGTTTGATCTCATTATACCTTTCTTTAATCTTTGGTTTTATGTTTATGTTCATGTCCATGTTCTTGTGTTTTTATTTTGATTAAAGTGGGTTTTGATTATCTTGATCATTATTGTTAGTTTTTTTGTTTTGGATTGATTGTTTATGATTAATAGATGTTTTGTGATTAGTTTGATTTAATCTTGTGGTTGATTTTGCTTAATTTTTATTAGATCCGTATCTTTTTTTCTTGTTCCTTGTTCTTCGCTTGTGTTGTTACTGTATTCCCAGGTTCTGATCTTCCCAGATATTCCGAACGAAGGATTTCAAAGGCTGTTCATCCGGAATATTGGATATTCTGGATCAGTTGAGTTTATTCGGAATAATATTTATTCCGCATCAAGGTACTTTATTCGGAATATTAAAACATTCCGAATCAAGGTGCTTTATTCGGAATAATATTCCGGATCAACCAAAAGTTCCGGATCAACCTTTTATTCCGGATCAGCAGGATATTCTGGATCAACCTAACATTCCGAATCAAATAATATTCCGGATCAAGCAAGTTCATCCGGAATAATTTATTATTCCGGATAAAGGAGTTTATTCGGAATAGTTTGACATTCCGAATCAAGGGTTCTATCCGGAATATTATTCCGGATCAAGAATTATTCCGGGTCAAGGGCAATATTCCGCATCAAGGTTTTATTCCGAATAGAGAAGTTATTCCGGATAGGTGACATATTCCGAGTAAGCAATTTATTCCGGATCAAAGACTTTGGTTGATATTCCGACTAAAGAAAAACATTCCGAACGAACATTCCGGATGGATGTTTATTCCGAATAAGGGTATTATTTCGGATGAGCTATTTTTCAGGTTTCTTTAATTTCAGTTTTTAAGTTTTTGCTTTATAATTTCAAGCTTTATTTTTCCCACCTTTTTCCTTAGACGCACTTTAAGTTTAATTTCCTTAGATTATTTTTAACCTTGCCTTAGTTTAAGCTTTAGTTTTAGTTGCGTTTTAAGTTTGCCTTAGTTAGTTTTAAGTTTGCGTTATTTACGTTTATTGCCTTTTAATTTAAGTCACGCTTTTAAATACTTTCCACTTACTTTAGGATAGAATTAGATTTACATTACTTCACTTTTACTTTAATTGTTTTGCACTTTTAATTTACTACAACGACACAACTTTTGTTTCACCAAAATCGACTGAGTCGCACACTAAACTCTTTTTTCAATTCGAAGAGACATACTTAAACGAACTAATTTTTATACGGGGTGTCAAAAGCCTTTTATCAAATGGCGCCGCTGCCGGCTCTTTTCGTAAAGATTAACGGTTTTCTATGAAAGACGCGTTGCTTTTTGTGATCCGTTCACTTGTGAACGTCACTTTTCTTGCACAAAAATCCAAAAAACCATAAAAATTAAAAATTGTTAAAAATCCATAAAAATTAAAAATTCAAAAATCCAAAAAGATTTTATCATTATTGTGTATATATATTGTCTTTGCGTTTGGTATTATTTTCTTTTGCCTTTGTAGGTGTATGCGTACTAGATCTTCTAATTATCAAGAGCCCGAGACTCGAGAAGATTTAAGTATGGCAGGTGTTAACAACAACAATAATCCACCGCACCTCAACAATAATAACAACAATGTTCTTCCACAGCCCGATCTTCGGAGAATGGAGGAGCTCTGTCAACCTACCATGTTTGGACGAGGAGGACCGATTGCGCCGATGCAAATCACGGCTCTGGAATTTTCGTTGGAGCACCACATGATTCAGCAAGTGCAAACAAATCCTTTTAGAGGAATGTCTGATGATGATGCTAACAAACACCTCCACAAGTTCATTACAATCACCCAAAGCATGAAGTTGCCCGGTGCCACAATGGATGTTTTACGCCTACAACTCTTCCCACATACTTTATCACATCACGCCGAGAAATGGTTTGATCGTCTCCCGAAGAATTCCATTCATACTTGGGATCACATGACTCAACGCTTTTTGTCGCGCTACTTTCCACCATCCACGGTCACGAGCCTTCGCAATCAAATCAGCGGTTTCATGCAAGAACCCGATGAATCTCTTTTTGATGCCTGGGAAAGATATAATGTCTTGATTGATCGTTGTCCAAACCACAACATGCTTCCAGTGACCTTAATTGATACTTTCTACAACGGTTTGACTTTTCGAGATCGTGATACGATTAATGCAGCCGCCGGTGGCACATTCATGAAAAGGAGACCCGAGGAGTGTAGAGACTTAATTGAGAACATGACTACTCACCACAAAAACTAGGATTCCTCCGCTTCTTCAAGGAACAACCCGAGAGTCAATGTTTCTTCTACTGCAGCAAACCCTGATATGACCGAATTCACCCGCATGATGACCGAAATGAACAAAAGTATCTTGCTTCTCGCTTCAAACCAACAACAACAAGTTAAAGCGGTTGCACCTTCTTGTGAAACATGCGGCGGTCCACACTCATACATCGATTGTCCTTCGACTCAAGGAAATCCGGAAAATGTGTATGCAGCTTATGGTAATTACTCACCGTAAAATTACCAAGCTCGACCTCAAGGGGATAGAAATTTGCTGAGTTACCGATCAAACAACTACCTTTCCCCCGGTTTTTCTCATCAAAACCAAAACCCCGCCAACAACTACAATAGAAGCAACCAAATCCCACCAAGAGCTTCTAATCCTTATCACCCACCCGCCCAAAAAACCCCACCCATTAACCCCGATGTTGAAGCCATCATGAGGACCCAAGGTGAGCAAATCAAGAATCTGCAGAGCCAAATTATCAATCTGAAAGGAGATATCACCAAGCAAGGAAATGACATAAGATCCGAGGTTCGAGATAATATTCAATCCTCCTTCAGCACTCAAACAAATGATATAAAGAATATGCTTGCTAGTTTCTTGCCCACAACTCAACCTTCTACTTCAAGTTCTCTACCTTCAAACACTGTCACCAATCCGCGAGCGAATATGAGTGCTATTACTACCCGTAGTGGAGTTACCATCGTAGGACCACCTATCCCGCCCCCATCATATACACCTCCTCCACCACCATTTATTCCTACTCCTCCTACACCTAGTATTAGTGCACCATTACCGTCTCTGCCTCATCATGACGATGTTCCCAAGAAGAACCCTTCAACATCTCAACCTTTACCTACTACACCTACACCTTCACCACCCAAACCCAACATTCCATATCCTTCTCGCTTAGGCAAGACCAACGAGCTAACCAAGAATGATTGTCAAGTGTCGAGCTATGTGAAGATGCTCTCTCAAATGAACATCAACATTAGCCTTGTTGAAGCACTTGTCCACATGATAAAATTTGTGAAAGCATTCAAGGAATTGTTTAACAAGAAGGAGAAGTTGATTGAGCTCGCCAACACACGCTTAAATGAAAACTGTTCTGCAGTTATTCTTAAAGAACTTCCGGAAAAGCTTGGAGATCCCGGTCGTTTTGTGTTGCCTTGCATCTTCAACAAAACTGAAGAATTTACTGCCCTTGCTGATCTCGGGGCCAGTATTAATCTCATGCCATTAAGTGTTTGGAAAACACTATCATTACCCGACCTCACTCCAACAAAGATGACTCTTGAACTTGCAAATCGCACTCTCGCTTACCCCGTTGGTATAGCCGAAGACGTGTTCATTAAAGTTGGCACATTTACTTTCCCGGTCGACTTTGTCGTTGTTGATTATGAAATGGACCCTCGTATTCCTTTAATACTTGGTCGGCCATTCTTGAGAACCGGACGAGCTCTAGTTGATGTTGCCGAAGGTGAGTTAATCTTAAGAGTCAGGAATGATGCACAAGTGTTTAAAATGGGGAAGCTTACAAGCAAATCCTATGGACGAGAATATGCGAATATGATTAATGTGCTCGATGATTTTGTCATCTACAAAAATCCTCTATTCGAGTCTTACATCGATAATCCACTTTTTCATGATGATGTGGATGATTCTCTATCCAATTTAGACGCTTCTCCCATTTATGATTCTCCACCGATCTTTGATGCTTATGATGATGATGATTCTAGCTCAGATTCGGATGATTTTGATGATTGTACTTCCGAGTATCTCGAAATGCCCACTTTCGATGATTTCGATGAGGCCGATACTCTTTCGAGTGATTCTTCACATGATGAAGATCCTCCGCCATCACTCGATCCTACTTTGGACGATTACTCATTTGAGGAAGAAATCTCTACGTTTCTCAACACTTACTTCCCTCATGAGAGTGATGCTCCTCCTTTGGACTTTGAAGATTATCGTCTTGATCCTACTTTGGATTTGAAGAAAATTCTTTCAAAGGAGAAGAAACCGGTCGACACCACCATCCGCAGCACATATGATTTAACACCTCTTTGTCCACCTTCTGAGGATGAGGTTGTGCATCTTCTTCGCGGATCTTCTTCCCATTCTGCTGAGCCTGAGTGCTACTTTCCCTTAAAGGAAAAGGTGTTCGACCCCGGTATCGATATTCTGCAGCCATCTCAGTATCCACCTGATGAAATAAAAGGAAATATCTTTGGAACTTATGGAAATCTGCTTGCACCACTTCACCCTTGCTCCCACCGTGCTCCATCGCTGCTTAAGGGAACCTTGCCTACTCTTCTTTGGCTTGCCTTGTTCGCCTTAAGCCTCTGCTATTTGATGGACGAAAACTATGTCTTTGATCCTGGTGGATATGTTTCATGCTTCTTCCTATGGTAATCAAGGTCGAGTCAGGCTCACGACTCGGTAAGCAAAAATCAAGCGCTTCTTGAGAGGCAACCCATGTTTCTATCTTTTAGCTTTCTTTATCCTAAGTGTAGGGGAGATCCGTTGGTTTGCTATTTCCTCTCCTCTACTAATCAGGTATTCGAGCGCTCAATGATCCACTCTTGATGATTCTTGATGCCCCGTGATTCCGTGTTCCCATTTTCCCGGTTCTATCCTAAACTCTTTTCGATTCACTATTTTATATTTTCCAATATTAAAATAGGAATCTCTTTAGTTCTCTCTTCCTTAGCAAGATTTAAACAACGTGCACAATGTCCTAAGTGTAGGGGAGTTTACTCCCACATGCTTAAACATTGAGGACAATGTTTATATTAAGTGTAGGGGGGGACTTCTATCGAAGTTAAGTGGTCTTTTCCTTGTATTTGTCCTCATTTTAACCGGAAAATCAATTTTTCGACATTTTTCAAAATTTTTGATCTATTTTGGCCTATTAGTTTTTCCCTTTGTATAGTTACTTTCTTTCATTATTAGAATAATCTTTTAATTAAGTGGTTTTAATTTTCAAACGTTTTGAATCTTTAGACTCAACCCGAGTTTACTTATCTAAGTTTACTCTAGCTAGTATCTTTAACGTGTTTAAGTCAAGTTTTGCTAGGCTTTTATATAGGGAGCTATAAAACGCAAAAGTCTTAACTCTCACGGGTTAAGAACAAGAACTTTTCGCAAGTTCCTATAATTGATCCTAGAGAGTCGTTTATCAAGGGAACTTTAAAATGCGATTTCTAAACTTGAAAAAGTCTAAGAGTTTGCAAGATCCTATAGGCGACTCGAAAACCCAAAACTTTGATTTAATAGGCTAAGCATCCACGAGTCTCATTCCTTGAGATTTTAAACTATGGAGAACGAGAGATAATAGAGTCATTTATAAGTTTGGTATTCTTTCGTGAATTTATGTGAGTTAATTATGAGCCTATTCTCCCATCGCTTGCTAATAAATTTATCTGCAATAAATACGGTTGTACGATTTGAAAAGTTACTTAGCTTCTAGCCCAAGATCGTTTAAAAGTTGCTCGGTATGGATTAGAGTTCATAGCCAAGGCATAACTTATTGAAGCGGGATGCGAAGATTGGCGAGTCCAAAAAGGTCCTAACAAGGCATGAGGGCTATATTTTGTTGCTAAAGATCCAAAAGTGATGTGAAGAATCATTTATCGAAAATCAATATGAAGGATCGAGACACACGGCGAAAAGCAAAAACTCCCCAAAAGTCATGGAGAAGTCTATCCGAAAAGACCCTAGCAAGGTATGAGGATAAATAAAGCCAAGTCCAAAAAGGAGGCGGATCGTTGTATATCAAAGTCCAAAATAAAGATTGGAGAAAAATGAAGAAGTCGTGGTCCAAGTATGAATCTCTCAAAACTTCAAGTGAAGAAATTCCTATTATGAAGAGAAGGCCATTATTTCATGAACGTCTCTCAAGGTTTGAAGTATGAAGTCGCTGCCAAATATCGGTCCGAGAAAGGTCTCAAATCGCGAAGCGAGTTATGCCAAGATATGAACTTTATGAGGTCCCGAGAAGCAGTTTTAAAAGATTTTGTCCTTTAGCTAACTATTGATTAAATCGTTCACTTTATTTTCGGCCTTAATAACTATCGAAATAAGTCAACAATGCATCTTCGTGATCATTCAAGACAACAATAAAATATAAGAGATACACCTAGGAATAAGGGAGTCTAAGTGAATAATTGGCCCACATGAGTTCGTGTTAGTTTGCTAAATTATAATAACAATGATCTCGTTTTTAAGCTTGGTTTGGAGAAAGTGAAAACTTGAGGAGGATGATTATTCATGACATTTCCAAAACCCAATGTATGCTTTTGATTTCTTTACTTTGAATGTTTGTAATTTTTTATCTCTTGAATAAAGGCCAAGGTGGATTGATTTTGATGAAAAATGTAAACGTGCTTTGTAACTAATGTATTGCATGAGGACATTGCAATGGTCAAGTGTAGGGGATTTGATAGGTGTGTAAACACCCATCCTTTTTACCACTTAATTACAAAATAACCGGGCCAAAACGTGTATTTTATGTCTTTTATGTCGGAATTATGCGTGGTTTGTGTTTTTGTTGTGATTTAAGACGAAAAGGTGAAAAGTGGAGAAAACACGGGCATTCACGGGCTTTTATCGAAGAAAAAGACGAAAGACGAAGTCAAGAAGTCAAGAGTGAAAAAGAACGGAAGTCCAAGACCAATTCTGAAGATTTATCGAAGAAAAAGTCAAAAGACGGAAGTTTACTTAAAGCCGAAGAACTCAAGTCTATTTTATTGAAGAATTAAAAGACGAGTTCAAAGAAATCCCGAGCCAAAAGTCATTAAAGTCCAAGATTAAAGAAGATAAAAGGCTTCAGGACTAATGGTACAATTAACAAAAGATTAAGAAGAGAAGGACTAAGCATGCAATTAAGGAGAAAGGAAAGAGGGGAGGAAGCTTCCTAAGCACTCCCTAATCCTCCCCTATATATAGATTAGACTAGATTAGCATTTTTCATTGTTGGGTGGATTAACAAACCATTTCTTCCATTTTAAATTTATGCACATTTAATTTCATGTCCATTTACATTAATTGTCTTGCACCTTAATTATCATTTAATTTTAAGTAAGTGTTCTTTTAATTCTTGTTAATCTTTATCTTTATTGTTTGATCTCATTCTACCTTTCTTTAATCTTTGATTTTATGTTTATGTTCATGTCCATGTTCTTGTGTTTTTATTTTGATTAAAGTGAGTTTTGATTATCTTGATCATTATTGTTAGTTTTTTTGTTTTGGATTGATTGTTTATGATTAATAGATGTTTTGTGATTAGTTTGATTTAATCTTGTGGTTGATTTTGCTTAATTTTTATTAGATCCGTATCTTTTTTCTTGTTCCTTGTTCTTCGCTTGTGTTGTTACTGTATTCCCAGGTTATGATCTTCCCAGATATTCCGAACGAAGGATTTCAAAGGCTGTTCATCCGGAATATTGGATATTCCAGATCAGTTGAGTTTATTCGGAATAATATTTATTCCGCATCAAGGTACTTTATTCGGAATATTAAAACATTCCGAATCAAGGTGCTTTATTCGGAATAATATTCCGGATCAACCAAAAGTTCCGGATCAACCTTTTATTCCGGATCAGCAGGATATTCCGGACCGGATCAACCTTTTATTCCGGATCAGCAGGATATTCCGGATCAACCTAACACTCCGAATCAAATAATATTCCGGATCAAGCAAGTTCATCCGGAATAATTTATTATTCCGGATCAAGGAGTTTATTCGGAATATTTTGACATTCCGAATCAAGGGTTCTATCCGGAATATTATTCTGGATCAAGAATTATTCCGGGTCAAGGGAAATATTCCGCATCAAGGTTTTATTCCGAATAGAGAAGTTATTCCGGATAGGTGACATATTCCGAGTAAGCAATTTATTCCGGATCAAAGACTTTGGTTGATATTCCGAGTAAAGAAAAACATTCCGAACGAAGGTGACATTCCGGATGGATGTTTATTCCGAATAAGGGTATTATTTCGGATGAGCTATTTTTCAGGTTTCTTTAATTTCAGTTTTTAAGTTTTTGCTTTTTAATTTCAAGCTTTATTTTTCCCGCCTTTTACCTTAGACGCACTTTAAGTTTAATTGCCTTAGATTATTTTTAACCTTGCCTTAGTTTAAGCTTTAGTTTTAGTTGCGTTTTAAGTTTGCCTTAGTTAGTTTTAAGTTTGCGTTATTTATGTTTATTGCCTTTTAATTTTAGTCACGCTTTTAAATACTTGCCACTTACTTTAGGATAGACTTAGATTTACATTACTGCACTTTTACTTTAATTGTTTTGCACTTTTAATTTACTACAACGACACAACTTTTGTTTCACCAAAATCGACTGAGTCGCACACTAAACTCCTTTTTCAATTCGAAGAGACATACTTAAACGAACTAATTTTTATACGGGGTGTCAAAAGCCTTGTATCAGCGATACAATGGAATCATAAAAATGAGTGAGATATGATTAAAACAAGATGAGTGTACCAATCTGAATTGTCTGTTTTGTAGGGACTGTTAAGGATAGTTAGACATGGAACGAGCAGTAGCTATAACTAACTTATTTGTAGCACATAATATGAAGTTTATGTCACCCAAAAATGAGCTTCTATCTCCTTATAGAACTCAAGGTATGATAAAAATGGTGAAGATGAAACTAAAAATCAGATTTTGAAGAATTAATGTTTAATAGTATTATATAAGCACTCAAACTAATATAGTATAAAATGTGAATTAAAACCCACTAACTTATAAATTTCATTTATATAAATATGTATAAGGTTAAATAAATGGACACTTTATAAAAATGGTAGTTGAATAAGATTTATAAGTTATAAAAACTATAAATATGATTTTTACGACTTTTTCGGCTATTACCGTAAAATTAACGTTTTTCGCCAATTAAAACTTAGACGATCAAACCCGTCTAATGTAAAGTTTTTAAAAGTCATATACTGATGTATAAGTACCTAATACAAGTAATGCCTGATGATGATGCCAACAAACACCTCCACAAGTTCATTACAATCACCCAAAGCATGAAGTTGCCCGGTGCCACAATGGATGTTCTACGCCTACAACTCTTCCCACATACTTTATCACATCACGCCGAGAAATGGTTTGATCGTCTCCCGAAGAATTCCATTCATACTTGGGATGACATGACTCAACGCTTTTTGTCGCGCTACTTTCCACCATCCACGGTCACGAGCCTTCGCAATCAAATCAGCGGTTTCATGCAAGAACCCGATGAATCTCTTTTTGATGCCTGGGAAAGATATAATGTCTTGATTGATCGTTGTTCAAACCACAACATGCTTCCAGTGACCTTAATTGATACTTTCTACAACGGTTTGACTTTTCGAGATCGTGATACGATTAATGCAGCCGTCGGTGGCACATTCATGAAAAGGAGACCCGAGGAGTGTAGAGACTTAATTGAGAACATGACTACTCACCACAAAAACTGGGATTCCTCCGCTTCTTCAGGGAACAACCCGAGAGTCAATGTTTCTTCTACTGCAGCAAACCCTGATATGACCGAATTCACCCGCATGATGACCGAAATGAACAAAAGTATCTTGCTTCTCGCTTCAAACCAACAACAACAAGTTAAAGCGGTTGCACCTTCTTGTGAAACATGCGGCGGTCCACACTCATACATCGATTGTCCTTCGACTCAAGGAAATCCGGAAAATGTGTATGCAGCTTATGGTAATTATTCACCGTAAAATTACCAAGCTCGACCTCAAGGGGATAGAAATTTGCTGAGTTACCGATCAAACAACTACCTTTCCCCCGGTTTTTCTCATCAAAACCAAAACCCCGCCAACAACTACAATAGAAGCAACCAAATCCCACCAAGAGATTCTAATCCTTATCACCCACCCGCCCAAAAAACCCCACCCATTAACCCCGATGTTGAAGCCATCATGAGGACCCAAGGTGAGCAAATCAAGAATCTGCAGAGCCAAATTATCAATCTGAAAGGAGATATCACCAAGCAAGGAAATGACATAAGATCCGAGCTTCGAGATAATATTCAATCCTCCTTCAGCACTCAAACAAATGATATAAAGAATATGCTTGCTAGTTTCTTGCCCACAACTCAACCTTCTACTTCAAGTTCTCTACCTTCAAACACTGTCACCAATCCGCGAGCGAATATGAGTGCTATTACTACCCGTAGTGGAGTTACCATCGTAGGACCACCTATCCCGCCCCCATCATCTACACCTCCTCCACCACCATTTATTCCTACTCCTCCTACACCTAGTATTAGTGCACCATTACCGTCTCTGCCTCATCATGACGATGTTCCCAAGAAGAACCCTTCAACATCTCAACCTTTACCTACTACACCTACACCTTCACCACCCAAACCCAACATTCCATATCCTTCTCGCTTAGGCAAGACCAACGAGCTAACCAAGAATGATTGTCAAGTGTCGAGCTATGTGAAGATGCTCTCTCAAATGAACATCAACATTAGCCTTGTTGAAGCACTTGTCCACATGCCGAAATTTGTGAAAGCATTCAAGGAATTGTTTAACAAGAAGGAGAAGTTGATTGAGCTCGCCAACACACGCTTAAATGAAAACTGTTCTGCAGTTATTCTTAAAGAACTTCCGGAAAAGCTTGGAGATCCCGGTCGTTTTGTGTTGCCTTGCATCTTCAACAAAACTGAAGAATTTACTGCCCTTGCTGATCTCGGGGCCAGTATTAATCTCATGCCATTAAGTGTTTGGAAAACACTATCATTACCCGACCTCACTCCAACAAAGATGACTCTTGAACTTGCAAATCGCACTCTCGCTTACCCCGTTGGTATAGCCGAAGACGTGTTCATTAAAGTTGGCACATTTACTTTCCCGGTCGACTTTGTCGTTGTTGATTATGAAATGGACCCTCGTATTCCTTTAATACTTGGTCGGCCATTCTTGAGAACCGGACGAGCTCTAGTTGATGTTGCCGAAGGTGAGTTAATCTTAAGAGTCAGGAATGATGCACAAGTGTTTAAAATGGGGAAGCTTACAAGCAAATCCTATGGACGAGAATATGCGAATATGATTAATGTGCTCGATGATTTTGTCATCTACAAAAATCCTCTATTCGAGTCTTACATCGATAATCCACTTTTTCATGATGATGTGGATGATTCTCTATCCAATTTAGACGCTTCTCCCATTTATGATTCTCCACCGATCTTTGATGCTTATGATGATGATGATTCTAGCTCAGATTCGGATGATTTTGATGATTGTACTTCCGAGTATCCCGAGATGCCCACTTTCGATGATTTCGATGAGGCCGATACTCTTTCGAGTGATTCTTCACATGATGAAGATCCTCCGCCATCACTCGATCCTACTTTGGACGATTACTCATTTGAGGAAGACTTCTCTACGTTTCTCAACACTTACTTCCCTCATGAGAGTGATGCTCCTCCTTTGGACTTTGAAGATTATCGTCTTGATCCTACTTTGGATTTGAAGAAAATTCTTTCAAAGGAGAAGAAACCGGTCGACACCACCATCCGCAGCACATATGATTTAACACCTCTTTGTCCACCTTCTGAGGACGAGGTTGTGCATCTTCTTCGTGGATCTTCTTCCCATTCTGCTGAGCCTGAGTGCTACTTTCCCTTAAAGGAAAAGGTGTTCGACCCCGGTATCGATATTCTGCAGCCATCTCAGTATCCACCTGATGAAATAAAAGGAAATATCTTTGGAACTTATGGAAATCTGCTTGCACCACTTCACCCTTGCTCCCACCGTGCTCCATCGCTGCTTAAGGGAAACTTGCCTACTCTTCTTTGGCTTGCCTTGTTCGCCTTAAGCCTCTGCTATTTGATGGACGAAAACTATGTCTTTGATCCTGGTGGATATGTTTCATGCTTCTTCCTATGGTAATCAAGGTCGAGTCAGGCTCACGACTCGGTAAACAAAAATCAAGCGCTTCTTGAGAGGCAACCCATGTTTCTATCTTTTAGCTTTCTTTATCCTAAGTGTAGGGGAGATCCGTTGGTTTGCTATTTCCTCTCCTCTACTAATCAGGTATTCGAGCGCTCAATGATCCACTCTTGATGATTCTTGACGACCCGTGATTCCGTGTTCCCATTTTCCCGGTTCTATCCTAAACTCTTTTCGATTCACTATTTTATATTTTCCAATATTAAAATAGGAATCTCTTTAGTTCTCTCTTCCTTAGCAAGATTTAAACAACGTGCACAATGTCCTAAGTGTAGGGGAGTTTACTCCCACATGCTTAAACATTGAGGACAATGTTTATATTAAGTGTAGGGGGGACTTCTATCGAAGTTAAGTGGTCTTTTCCTTGTATTTGTCCTCATTTTAACCGGAAAATCAATTTTTCGACATTTTTCAAAATTTTTGATCTATTTTGGCCTATTAGTTTTTCCCTTTGTATAGTTACTTTCTTTCATTATTAGAATAATCTTTTAATTAAGTGGTTTTAATTTTCAAACGTTTTGAATCTTTAGACTCAACCCGAGTTTACTTATCTAAGTTTACTCTAGCTAGTATCCTTAACGTGTTTAAGTCAAGTTTTGCTAGGCTTTTATATAGGGAGCTATAAAACGCGAAAGTCTTAACTCTCACGGGTTAAGAACAAGAACTTTTCGCAAGTTCCTATAATTGATCCTAGAGAGTCGTTTATCAAGGGAACTTTAAAATGCGATTTCTAAACTTGAAAAAGTCTAAGAGTTTGCAAGATCCTATAGGCGACTCGAAAAACCAAAACTTTGATTTAATAGGCTAAGCATCCACGAGTCTCATTCCTTGAGATTTTAAACTGTGGAGAACGAGAGATAATAGAGTCATTTATAAGTTTGGTATTCTTTCGTGAATTTATGTGAGTTAATTATGAGCCTATTCTCCCATCGCTTGCTAATAAATTTATCTGCAATAAATACGGTTGTACGATTTGAAAATTTACTTAGCTTCTAGCCCAAGATCGTTTAAAAGTTGCTCGGTATGGATTAGAGTTCATAGCCAAGGCATAACTTATTGAAGCGGGATGCGAAGATTGGCGAGTCCAAAAAGGTCCTAACAAGGCATGAGGGCTATATTTTGTTGCTAAAGATCCAAAAGTGATGTGAAGAATTATTTATCGAAAATCAATATGAAGGATCGAGACACACGGCGAAAAGCAAAAACTCCCCAAAAGTCATGGAGAAGTCTATCCAAAAAGACCCTAGCAAGGTATGAGGATAAATAAAGCCAAGTCCAAAAAGGAGGCGGATCGTTGTATATCAAAGTCCAAAATAAAGATTGGAGAAAAATGAAGAAGTCGTGGTCCAAGTATGAATCTCTCAAAACTTCAAGTGAAGAAATTCCTATTATGAAGAGAAGGTCATTATTTCATGAACGTCTCTCAAGGTTTGAAGTATGAAGTCGCTGCCAAATATCGGTCCGAGAAAGGTCTCAAATCGCGAAGCGAGTTATGCCAAGATATGAACTTTATGAGGTCCCGAGAAGCAGTTTTAAAAGATTTTGTCCTTTAGCTAACTATTAATTAAATCGTTCACTTTATTTTCGGCCTTAATAACTATCGAAATAAGTCAACAATGCATCTTCGTGATCATTCAAGACAACAATAAAATATAAGAGATACACCTAGGAATAAGGGAGTCTAAGTGAATAATTGGCCCACATGAGTTCGTGTTAGTTTGCTAACTTATAATAACAATGATCTCGTTTTTAAGCTTGGTTTGGAGAAAGTGAAAACTTGAGGAGGATGATTATTCATGACATTTCCAAAACCCAAGGTATGCTTTTGATTTCTTTACTTTGAATGTTTGTAATTTTTTATCTCTTGAATAAAGGCCAAGGTGGATTGATTTGATGAAAAATGTAAACGTGCTTTGTAACTAATGCATTGCATGAGGACATTGCAATGGTCAAGTGTAGGGGATTTGATAGGTGTGTAAACACCCATCTTTTTTACCACTTAATTACAATAATAACCGGGCCAAAACGTGTATTTTATGTCTTTTATGTCGGAATTATGCGTGGTTTGTGTTTTTGTTGTGATTTAGGACGAAAAGGTGAAAAGTGGAGAAAACACGGGCATTCACGGGCTTTTATCGAAGAAAAAGACGAAATACGAAGTCAAGAAGTCAAGAGTGAAAAAGAACGGAAGTCCAAGACCAATTCTGAAGATTTATCGAAGAAAAAGTCAAAAGACGGAAGTTTACTTAAAGCCGAAGAACTCAAGTCTAATTTATTGAAGAATTAAAAGACGAGTTCAAATAAATCCCGAGCCAAAAGTCATTAAAGTCCAAGATTAAAGAAGATAAAAGGCTTCAGGACTAATGGTGCAATTAACAAAAGATTAAGAAGAGAAGGACTAAGCATGCAATTAAGGAGAAAGGAAAGAGGGGAGGAAGCTTCCTAAGCACTCCCTAATCCTCCCCTATATATAGATTAGACTAGATTAGCATTTTTCATTGTTGGGTGGATTAACAAACCATTTCTTCCATTTTAAATTTATGCACATTTAATTTCATGTCCATTTACATTAATTGTCTTGCACCTTAATTATCATTTAATTTTAAGTAAGTGTTCTTTTAATTCTTGTTAATCTTTATCTTTATTGTTTGATCTCATTCTACCTTTCTTTAATCTTTGATTTTATGTTTATGTTCATGTCCATGTTCTTGTGTTTTTATTTTGATTAAAGTGAGTTTTGATTATCTTGATCATTATTGTTAGTTTTTTTGTTTTGGATTGATTGTTTATGATTAATAGATGTTTTGTGATTAGTTTGATTTAATCTTGTGGTTGATTTTGCTTAATTTTTATTAGATCCGTACCTTTTTTCTTGTTCCTTGTTCTTCGTTTGTGTTGTTACTGTATTCCCAGGTTCTGATCTTCCCAGATATTCCGAACGAAGGATTTCAAAGGTTGTTCATCCGGAATATTGGATATTCCGGATCAGTTGAGTTTATTCGGAATAATATTTATTCCGCATCAAGGTACTTTATTCGGAATATTAAAACATTCTGAATCAAGGTGCTTTATTCGGATTAATATTCCGGATCAACCAAAAGTTCCGGATCAACCTTTTATTCCGGATCAGCAGGATATTCCGGATCAACCTAACATTCCGAATCAAATAATATTCCGGATCAAGCAAGTTCATCCGGAATAATTTATTATTCCGGATCAAGGAGTTTATTCGGAATATTTTGACATTCCGAATCAAGGGTTCTATCCGGAATATTATTCTGGATCAAGAATTATTCCGGGTCAAGGGCAATATTCCGCATCAAGGTTTTATTCCGAATAGAGAAGTTATTCCGGATAGGTGACATATTCCGAGTAAGCAATTTATTCCGGATCAAAGACTTTGGTTGATATTCCGAGTAAAGAAAAACATTCCGAACGAAGGTGACATTCCGGATGGATGTTTATTCCGAATAAGGGTATTATTTCGGATGAGCTATTTTTCAGGTTTCTTTAATTTCAGTTTTTAAGTTTTTGCTTTTTAATTTCAAGCTTTATTTTTTCCGCCTTTTTCCTTAGACGCACTTTAAGTTTAATTGCCTTAGATTATTTTTAACCTTGCCTTAGTTTAAGCTTTAGTTTTAGTTGCGTTTTAAGTTTGCCTTAGTTAGTTTTAAGTTTGCGTTATTTACGTTTATTGCCTTTTAATTTTAGTCACGCTTTTAAATACTTGCCACTTACTTTAGGATAGACATAGATTTACATTACTGCACTTTTACTTTAATTGTTTTGCACTTTTAATTTACTACAACGACACAACTTTTGTTTCACCAAAATCGACTGAGTCGCACACTAAACTCCTTTTTCAATTCGAAGAGACATACTTAAACGAACTAATTTTTATACGGGGTGTCAAAAGCCTTGTATCAGCCATACAATGGAATCATAAAAATGAGTGAGATATGATTAAAACAAGATGAGTGTACCAATCTGAATTGTCTGTTTTGTAGGGACTGTTAATGATAGTTAGACAAGGAACGAGCAGTAGCTATAACTAACTTATTTGTAGCATATAATATGAAGTTTATGTCATCCAAAAATGAGCTTCTATCTCCTTATAGAACTCAAGGTATGATAAAAATGGTGAAGATGAAAGTAAAAATCAGATTTTGAAGAATTAATGTTTAATAGTATTATATAAGCACTCAAACTAATATAGTATAAAATGTGAATTAAAACCCACTAACTTATAAATTTCATTTATATAAATATGTATAAGGTTAAATAAATGGACACTTTATAAAAATGGTAGTTGAATAAGATTTATAAGTTATAAAAACTATAAATATGATTTTTACGACTTTTTCGGCTATTACCGTAAAATTAACGTTTTTCGCCAATTAAAACTTAGACGATCAAACCCGTCTAATGTAAAGTTTTTAAAAGTCATATACTGATGTATAAGTACCTAATACAAGTAAAAACCGATAAAACCCGAACTATATGACATACGGACATTAACGAGCTAAGTTAGCATATTTAGACTAATAATTTAACTAAATAAGTTAAACACTTTTAAAAATTACTTATTGGGCATAACCCATTTGGGCCCAACATGTAAAGTATAATACTGATAATAAAATTATAATTGGGCTAATATAATAGATTGGGCTTGTAATGGGCCCATTGGGCCTCAAAATGTAAACAAGTTGAACTAGTGTAACTAGTCTTGAAAATTTCCAACACATAACACTAAAATGAGTAAATGAGAATATATAAACTCACTTGATCATCATATATATAAAATCATCATATATATACATAATTGTTATTTTGATAAAGTCATTGGACAAAAGTCTAAGACGAGTATTTTTCGTCTAGGTTTCCGTGATTGAAGCACGTACCGTACATCCGAATTGCCGATAACCCGCTTTCCCACATCAACGTGAGTTCATAGCCTCACACTCTTTTAAATGTTTTATGAAATGTTTTATAAACCCGCGAAGGAGATAACATGTTAGTTTTGATAAAATAGGACACCATTTGTCCCGATTGTTTGTTTATTGATTTGGACCCAAATGATTGTATGACCCGATGAATGATTATTTGACCCGGTAGATGAAATTAAATGGATTATTAAAGTTAGGTTATGTCACTAAAAGTCCCATTAGCATGAATTGTGAACTACCAGGATTTGGTAGACGCTTATGCATATAATAGTACTATTTGGGGACGATCACCCCAGTTCGCGCCTTGACGGTTGATCCCCGTCGTGCCACATTGATTGGTAAGCGAATTTATGTATGAGAAGATTCACACAAGCGTGATTATTGTGACGACACGCTAATTTAGATGGGAAAATTGAGTTTCGGGCTAGCTACCCGTTGTTTGTTGTAGTAAGGTAACAATGTCATGCGGCTTCTAATAATCCAGAAATAACAAAATACTGCTATACACACTGAATTACGATATATTGCCTGACTAGCAATACTGGGTCTTATTATTGATATTATGTTCGTGTTTTGGTTTTTCATAACCATATTCATATAACGGTTTTTATTTAACTTTATACAACGTTATAAAACGTATTGTATGATGTTTTTAACGACAATGGTTCGTATAATGGTTTTGAAGGCGAAAGCCTATATTATGATTTTGATAAAGATTTGTATAAAATGACTTTGGCTATTTTATGGCCTATTACAAAGATTTGTACAAAATGATTTTCGATAATAATTCTATACCGATGTTATATTGATGGATTTCATTAAACTCTATGAATTCACTCGGCGTTATCGCTGACCTTTTCTTTTAACATGTTTTGTCTCAGGTACTTGAAGGTAATTCTCGGGAAGACAACAAGAATTCATGGGCCGCACTTAAATAATAATTTCCATTCAAATGCTTTGTAAAACCTGTATGAAATACAATGACTTAGGACCTATGTAAACTTGATATTTATGAATGGAAATGCTTTATTATTAAACGACGCGATTTTTAAGCGTTGTCTATGATGTGAGTAATGTGCTATCCCGTAACACCAACGAGTCTTCCGCTGTATTGAATTGTATAAATTTGGAGGTGTTACAAATACCAACGAACAGTAGCAAAAATCTCCACCTCAATGCCATATGCAAAATGATTAACACTTTAACAAATGAGCTTCCCCTTAAAGTGTGCTAACCATTTCTTTTGACCAAAAGTAGATGTATCAACCATAAGAAGAAAACGAAGAACTAACCATTTGAAGAACAAATACTTTGTAGTTCCATCCATGAAGAGTAGTATCAGAAATTAGCATGTAGTACCTTTTTTTTAAAATGACTACACCAGTAGATGAACCAAGCAGTAGTAAACTCTAAAGAACAACTTTATTATGGTTGAATGGAGCAAATAATAACGACCTTTGTCAAGAATCTTGAATCTTCAAATTCTGTAGGCTTTATGTAATGATGACATATGAAGAAAACTGAGTATGACTTACTTGATGATGATGTAGAATAACACGAACTTGCGTTTTATATCCTGCACTAACCACATGACAAAATGGTGGTATATAGAAAATCCTCATTTTTTGTAAAAATGTGACACTGAGCACGATAATGTAACTCCTTCAAGTGATAGAAAATATGTGCATAGAGTACCATAAGAGAAATCACATATTCCTAGATCTTGTATCACTTTGTCACTAAGCGTGTAAGCATAAAACCCATACCCGCGAAAATCTCCTTCATTTTCAAATAAATGATAAAAACTTTTCTTCGTAATCAATAAAATTAAATCAAGCCTTTATACCTTTAAGACCAGTTGTTGTGAATAACCAAACTCTAAGTCACTGCTGTCCCAAAACTCATATCTGACAGCAGGGGGAACTTTTCTGATGGTAGGGGATTAATAAAGGCAGGGGGATCGTAGAAAAGGGAACTTTTAATGAAAATAGTGGGAACTTTTCAAAAGCAGGGGGAACTTTTAATGCCACTGTTTTTGTTATTAGCTGTGTCAAACCCACACATAGTATGAATGAATTTATGACAGAATAACAAAAACAAATGGAATAAATATTACCTGCTGTTTAAAGAATGCTCACTGTTTTGTGTGTAGACATCTCCACCACATCTTCTATACCCTATTGTATATGACCAAAATAAGGGCCCGTTTGGTGCAAACCCAGAATTTACTGTTATGTTAGATTCATAAATGGCAGGTATGAGGTTTGATTTAGGGAAATAAAAAACCTTGTTTGGTTCATCAAAAATTTATTATTATTTAAATGAAAGTGATTTAGATAAAATAATTTATTAACAACAGACAAGATTGATATTGTTTTGTCTGAAGAGAGAGAAATCCCATATGTTTTGCTTGATTTTGAGTAGCCCCACTGACATGGTAGTGATGCCCACTTTTTCAATCTAACCTTTTTAACCAAATGGCTTTTATCAGCCTAATCATAATCTTTAGTGTCTAAACCCAATAACCAAACAGATTCTAACATTTGATGAGAGCACCAATCATGTGTACCAACAATGTGTTGACGTGACTTTTTGCTGCACCTTTAAATGCTTCACGTCACTTTCAATTTAATAAAACCAAAAGCTCATCACCGTGTGAACACAATCTGTTGACCAACAAGTACTTGCTTCTTTGTATGTGGACCCAACAACAATACCATTCTGTGCCATTTTACAAATTGAAAAATCACCTAGGACCACTCGTCCTTTCTGGTTTCTTTTTAAAAACAGCATGTCACCATCATTGTAGCAATTTCTAACCATGATAGTTTTATTCACTGATCCCATTCTCATTTATGTGAATAATAGCACCCCCACGTGATGCATTTTTGGCTCACAAAGTATTCCTTACACCAATTAAACCAAACATGAACCGTTGTACCTTTTTCTTTTCAATCGTTGGCCCACTTCCCTTTTATTTTCACAAAAAAACCACACGAATAGTATAACTGTATTCATTGTCACTCGGTGACAACACATGTGCAATTTCTACCATTCTCATGATTATGTTTATCAAGTGGGACCGCATACAAATAACCAATTGAATTTGTCATTCGATGCAGCTATATCACATGATGTTTTCATCTCTCCCCATCATTACCCTAGAGCATATTCTTCTTTATAGTAAAAAATCAATTACTAACCCTAGATCTTCACAGCAACACAAACATGAAAAACATCTTGATTCTCCTAGATATCGAAAGCCACACACTCTGATACCACATGTTGAATCCAAGATCGTTAGACTCAAACAGTCGAAACCGTTTTATCTAGGATAATCACCATTCATATCATTTAACCTAGCGGAATAGAACAATGATTAGAACAAGATGTATAACAAGACGAATTTTTCGCAAAGGGTTTGTATTATTGATTAACACAAACCACTCTAGGTGTGTGTACATTGAATCCCACACCTAGAGATCAAAGCAACAGTAGGTTACATTGTAATAGTGAATGATATGGATAAAACCTACGGCTGGTTGTTCCTTTTATAACTTAAGGAACCCAGGGATACATGAAAACTAAATAAAGTAATAATGACTAAATCAAAACTGATTTATTCATTCTTATCATGTGTTGACCAAATCTTCATACTTTTCACTAGCAGTGGGAAGTACTCTAGCAGGGTCAAGTAATTTTCACTAGCAGGGGAAAGTACTCCAGCAGGGGAAACTTACTCTAGCAGGGGAAAGTACTCTAGCAGTGGGAACTCCCTATTTGGTTCTTCTTGTTTCCATAGTGTTTGACTCATCAACTTTTAGCCCAACATAACGATCCAATGAAAGTTAGATCATGTGTCAATATGATTAAAAGACTACTTAAAAGCATATATATCATTCACATTAAGAGATACTTATTGTTTTGATTTAGTCATGTGAGAGCTTGGACTAAATTGTAAATACAAGGGTAAAATATCCACATGTCGTGAGATCGGGCGTGGATTATTTTGTAGTTTCTTAAGATGGATTATTCCTGGAATGACATAAATATATAGAGTAATGTTATACTAAAAAAGTAAAATATTTATGCATTATTGGATTACATAAATAGACATAGTAGTGAATAACTTGAAAAGATTGTTGAAACCTAGTGGTGTTCATGATTACTTTAGTTATACATGTTTATTATTTATTGTATAAAGTCACAAACATAAAGTATTGAAAGACGTATAATATAAAGTAATACGTTAATGTATTGTCTCTATTTCACTAAAGATATATACATGAAGTCATGGTCAGATGACTTAAAACGTATAATGGAATTATAACTTTTATGATTTAAAGACATGGAAATGAAGTGACTTTGTATTAGAAGTACTTGAGTTATAAAGCATGCAAAATGGTTATGAAATCTACTATACCATTAAGATGATTTAGTTGGTATATAGGTATGCCGAAAGATATATATTTATCTTAAATGTTGTTAGATTGACTTATAATATTTACCCTAATGAAATACAACATTGTGATGGTATGTTCATTAGGAGAATCGAGCTCTCAATATGATGGTGATGATTGATTCAAGATAACTATATCTTCCTTTCTTCCAAAAGATATCAAGGTTAGAAAGTTGAGTATGACTTGATCTAAGAAGATTTATAAGATACCATTATATATAGAATGTGATGAATCACGTTATATCTTAAATGAAGTTCGGATTTTGCTAAACTACTTATGAAGTGGGTTGTTTAGAAAATAAAGAGTTAGGAACTTTCATTGTGTTGATAACGTTGGAGTGTTGATCTGTTTGCTATGTATTTAAAGATTAACTTTAAGTTACTAAAAGCAAGTGGGAGTTTTGATCTTGAAAGATAAAATTACAAGATACATAATCTTCTAAAATACACTAGTAATTATCATGAGGTAGGCGTGTAAATGCTAACCCTCAAGATAAAGGAATTTAAGTCATAGGTCCGCAAGGATATCTCGGATATGCGAGTAATATACTGAGAATAATGACTTACAAATAATCGTTATGATTTGTTACCAAAATATTGTCTTGGGTAAACTAATCATACTATGAATGTTATAGATGTTGTCCAACAAGGTAATCAATTTTTGATTTGGTTTATCTTAAAATAATTTGACTAGAAATTGAAGATGAGTTCCGTCAAAGAAAGGAAAAAACGCCCACATTGGTGGTTAAAATCCTTGTGTCGAAATTATATGGACAAGATTGTACACATATTTAATGTATGTATAATGAATAGATTATTAATCATATTAAGTAATTAATTATGATTGAATATTCTTTCTAAACACATTAAATATATAAAGATTTAGGTGGTCATATTTTAATTGACAAATTGAGTATATATGAACTCTTTCTTGATTGACTACTTGAGCAAGGACTTAAATAATCGAAAGAAGTTTATTAATTCAAAAATAAATCTTTGGAAAGTATAATCTGTAATTATCCATGAATGGATAAATACAAGCATCTAGGAGTTCTTATGTTAATTTAAAAATCCAAGATTAGATTTTAAAATTGAAATAAGATAATTTCTGAATATTCCTAAAAGCTAGTGGGAGTTTTATGTTTATTTTCTTAATTGTATGTGTCGAATAGACATGTAAGATAGTAAGTTTTCATTCAAATTAAATGTTGATTTTGGTTTAGATTTGAATTGAAACTTTACTTTGAAGATTTAGAAAATAAGATATATATAACCTTAAAAATAAATTAAATTTATTTATTTATGCGGTGGAAATACAACATAATATGTCATGTAGTAAGTTTATATGGATATTTAGAACATGAAGAAATCTAAATCTGGTTTGAGAAATTTTCATGTGTCTCATGTTGTATTTATATCATGCTTAAAATGTAAGATGATTTGAATATATTAATCTATTTGAAAGTTATTAGATAACTTGCGTAATGAATATTCTGAAAGAATATGTTTAGAAATAGAATAACATCCTTGTCTTGGATCAGCTTCTATATTCTATAGATGAATAATTTGTCAATAGTTGTGCAAATTATTGTAGCCAACAAACTTGGATGTTTGGTTGGAATCAAACATTACATAATTGATATTATAGGTAATGTATTTATATCTTTGAAGGACAAGTTATCAAACTTGAAAATATATAATTGAGATGACACTCAACATTAGTCATGATATCCTTGGAGATGACATGTTAATTAAAGTTGCATTATACATTAAAAAATTAGAATACTTTGAACTTCAAATGTGTTTTTTGGAAGTTTAATAAATTGGTGATCAAGGATGTTTCACATTTTTGATACCATGTGGCAATATCAAACTATTTGAATGCACATGTACAAGAGCTTCAATGAATTAAATTCTTGAAGAAAATATTCTCAAAATTCCAATAGGTCAAGATTGGTTGTATTTATTCTTTGCCAAACTAGTATGAATGTCATTACTTGAGGCATAATGCATATACCAGTTTTATGCATTGATCTATTTAGTATTTGATAAGGGATGTTAGACAATTATTATAGTGAAATAAATTACTTGGTAAGTTTATTTATAATATATTATATCATATATTTACATGTTTAATCCATGAATAATTTGATTATTCTAAATGTTCGTTGTCGATTAATAATGTGGGAGTATTATTAAAATAAGACAAATCAAAATAGTGATAGAGTATACTTAAAATTATATTGATCAATTTTGGATGATATTCGATGATTCGAGTATTGGACTTATCCCAACTATATGATTATAGTCTATGGATCTTTGTCATTAAGTAAATCATAAATAGTTATCCTCAGACCTGAGATACCAGGAAACTGTCGTGGATCTAGTGCATTTTTGTGAAATAATCTAACGCTAAACGTAACTGTAGCTATAAGGGTTATTTAAGTGTTGCATAATTCATAAGTTTTGCTTGTAGTCAATATGAAATTTGTTCCCTTCAAATTTATTTTGAAGTTTAATAGAGTTGGGTCCCTCGGGGGATTAGTAAGATGTTTGAATGGCCGTACCCAAAGTCTTTCTAAACTATGTTTAGAAGTTTCGGTAATCTTGCTTGAATCCGATGAACGAGAAACAAAATGGTTAATGAAAGGAATGACTAAGATCCATATCCTTATTAACGTTGTATTAGAAATGAGAGGATAATAATAATAATGAATCATTAAAAGGTTTTTCCAAGAGACCTTACTCGAGATCGTACTATAGGCATCGGCGTGTATCTAGACGCTAACCGATGTGATCACACTATTAAAATATGTCCAAGTGGGAGCTGTAAGTTTGTGGACTTTAATTTTAATAGTTGCGTGTTAGGATCGAACTCGGGATTACGGGATTGCACACAATACGTAAAAAGTTAATTTATTTAATAAATATATTTATATGTTTATTAAATTAAATCGAGCAATAACTTTAACCGTCGTTAAATTTAAGAGTTAAGAAATAAACAGTTAATGTGGAATAATTAACAGGAGTTAAAGAAAGATCCGGAACACCCTTGTGGGCTTGGGACGACGGTGGAGAACAAGAAAAAGGAAGAAAATATTTCTTGCCTTATTTAGTTTTGTCTTGGGCCACAAGTTTGGAGACACTATATAAACACATAGAGGCCTCCATAATTCTTGTACCAAAAATCTCTTCTCGTCTCTTTCTTGCGATCAACACCAAAGGAAAAACACCTTTTTTAGGGTTCCTTTTATCCTTTGGTTTTGGTTTAGCAATAATTTAGTCCTAGCCCCTCACTAGGGTTGTTGGGTAGATTTTCCACAAGACGTAGTAGCTCTGTTTACACGTACTAGTATTACGGTTAGCTCGTTGCATTACGTGTGTACAAGAATGTGATACAATCTCATTATAGATTGAATCTTGGATCGATTAACAAAACGGTAAGGGGTTAATCATTGATCCGTCATAAACCCTAATTTGGTGAATTGTTTTTGTTCGTGGGAATTGCATTGCAAAAGGTACGTAACCCTAATTCGATTAATTATGAATGTGTTATTATTATTATAATCTTGTTAAATCGCTTCCGCTATTACGTAATTTAATCTTTCCTTATGTTATTATAATTGTTATGAACTTCATAAACCTTCAGAATCTCAAGAGTCATGGCCGCTCATATTTGTGTCTTATAAGAGGTAGCTGAAAGTTTATGGACTTAAAATTAATAGTCGTGAGATAGGATCAAACTCGGGATCACGGGATTGCACACATAACGTAAAGGGTTAATTTATTTATTAAATATATTTATTATATTTATTAAATCAAACCAAAGCTTAACTAACGATCGTTAATAAATAAAAGTTAAGTTTAAACGATCGTTATAGAGTTAAATAGAAGCTAAAAGAAGGAGAAAGGAAAAGTTCCGGAAGCCCTTGGGTGGGCTTGTGGGTCGTCGGCCAAAGGGGAAAAAGGAAGGAAATCAAATATTTTCTTTCCTATTTTGTTTATTGCTTGTAAACCAAGTATTGTCAAACCTATATAAACAAACCCCTAGCCTTCACAAATTACATACAAATCTCTGTTACTCTTGCTCTTTGATCGCCGGCCAAACACCCCTTATTTTAGGGTTTTTGTTTTTGATTTTTGCTATTTAATATTATCTAGTCCTAGCCCCTCTCTAGGGTTGTTGGGTAGATATTCCATAAGCGATGAACCTCGGTTTGTTCGTGCTAGACTCACGGTTAACCCGCCGTATTACGTGTGTACAAGAACGTGATATAGTCTTACTTTAGACTATATTCTTGGTAGTGTTCATGATCAACCATAGTTGCCGTTCGTTACGTCGTCTTGTGGATCTTGCTAGGATAAAGGTATGTAACCCTAATCTTGATTAATTATAATTGTGTTAAATTAATGATCTTGTTAATTTGCTTCCGCTGCGTGTTCTTTGATCCATATTAGGGTTTTAAATAATTGTTATGGTAAATATAAACCTTCAGTGGCATCGAGAGCCGTTTTAACATGTTATAATTATCGAGATCTAAAGATTGTTTTAACTAATAATTGTTTTGAGTTAAAACTACATTTTGTTTTTAGGTTTTCATAAAAATTAGGGTTTTTTTTAAATTAGGGTTTGCCTTTTTTTTATATATATTAAAAAAAAGTTTTTTTGAAATCCTAAAATTGCATGTTTTGATCTTTAGATAATTCCATGATTAATTGTTATGTCATGTATTTAAGGTTACGATCCGTAGTGATTTAATTAATTATTAAGTGATTGGGGTGGAACTTTGATGAATTACATATGTTATGTGAATTAACGTTTCGATCCGTAGAGATTTAATTGTTAAGATATGTGGGAGATCCGTGATGAACATGCATGTTTTTTATGGATCATATGATTTTATGTGGTAATTGTTACGTGTTTTGCTGCATGCTTTATTTGGTTCAATAAATCTTAAATTAGGGAAGACTTTTATATGAATATAAAAACCTAGATTTGATATTATTTATTGAATAAATCGTATGCATGTGGCTATTTGATTTATTTATTGTACATATAAATTGTTATTATGTGTTTATGATTTAGTTTTTTTGTACCTACTTGTTTTCATACGTTTTATATTGATTGTATGTTGTAAACAAGGGTAATTTTTTACAAGAAAAATTAATATGGACAAAATCATATCAAAATAAATGAATTGTTTTGAGATCTAATTAACATATGATTTGCGTTGATTGGAATTGCAATAATAACTTAACGGCCTACTCAACTTTGACAAACTATAAAGTGGGTATAACGCACTGCTGGTCATGTACCCGGTTAAGGAAGGAGGTGTTATGTTTCAGCGTTGACCAAATTCTCGGCTTGCCTGTGCGTCAAAGTTGGAATTACCTACGGTTGTTATTGGTATAATTTTTTAAGGTTGATTTAAGTACATTAATTCACATCCGAAACACAATGAATAAGGTTATTGCTTTGTTCTTTAGCCGAGTTCTAGAAAAAGTACGGTGTGAATTTAGTTGTGTGTAAAATCTTTAATTGGTTTAACCAATACCTAAACTTGCAAATATATGATGAACTTTTAGTCTCACCAAAAAGTTTACTAAACGTTTTATTAAACTTATGTTATGGAGTTGTATGCTTGCTTCTCCATACATGATTTTGACACCAAAATCTGTACCCTAAAAATTTAAGTCATGTGCCCTCTAATTGACGAACACTTGAAGTTACAATTGTCGTCATATAAGATATTGGACGATGTTGTAATGGAGAGAAAACTTCATGACTGAATAAGATTGCACATGAAGGTTTTACGTTCTTTAGATTAGTCAACTTAATTGAGTTACTCAGTGAGATCTGGAAACTTAAGGCATAAAGAAGGGATGAAACATGTTTACAATGCAAAATGACTTTTGGCAATGTAAATCCCTTAAATGTCTAGAAATTGCAAATTTGTTTGTCAATCATTGTTCGACAAGTTACCATCTTGAATACTTTCATTGCTAGCAGATCAACTGATGTGATGAAATTATGTCAATTTGGATTCTAGTTTTCAAGGAAAATACTATGGTTATTATTACCGGGGTAATTTTATTTTCTTGAATGGTATTATAAAAAATACTAAAATTGAATTTTGTAAATTCTTTTGCAAATGTATTAATGCAACGTTACACCGTAAACGTGGTTTATTCATTTATTGATCTACAACCCGTATGGTTGAGGATAGAGTCAATTTACAAATGAAAGATAAACCTAAAACTCTTTTTCATGAGTAAAGAAGGAGTTATAAGGATTTTAGAAATGTCAAATTCAAATCCATAACTCATAGCAAACTTTAAAAGTTAAGAAAAATGCATATTTTGAGTTATTTAAAGTTACCGCTAATTGGTTATAAGGCAAACGAGCATATTTGTCTAGTAGTTGTGCTTTGACCATTTATAGGCACTACATACCGTTGTGGGGTTGGTAGACCTATTAAGGAAGAAATTGCATGTCAAGTCTTTCAAGTTAAAAACCAATTGATGGATAAGTCATCATTTACGAAGTAGAGTACACTCTTAAAACACTATAAGTAATTGTTACGAATGTGTTTTTCAAAAGTGTAAGAAAGTAAACACAACACTAATTATTTTCACGATTATGAAACATTTTCAATGTTGTCAAATTCAGTGGGCGAATTGTGTTGTATTACTGAATCTGAGTCTATTAAAACATTCTCTAATTCAGTGGGAGTTACAAGCCTTGTTGTCTTGGTAATAACCCATGTTATCTTTAGTATGTCCTAAGATAATTACTTTTGAATTGTTGACATTATTATCTTCAAAGGATATTCATGTATTGATTCTTGTTGATTAAGTGGTTCTACATCTACTTGTAAAAGCTAATATATGTGGCACAATCATATTTTGTATAGACGAACGTTAGACGTGATGTTTATCTTATATATGAGGTTGTTCCATGCACAAGTGGGAGAAATGAACATTGTGTGCAAGAAACAACTCATAAAGATATGATTCTCTTGTCTTTAAGATAAGTAACTAACAATCTAATTAATATTTAGATCATGTGTCAATATTATTAAAAGACTACTTAAAAGTATATATATCATTCACATTAAGAAACACTTGTTGTTTTGATTTAGTCATGTAAGAGCTTGGACTAAATTGTAAACACTAGGGTAAAATATCCACATGTCGTAAGATCGGGGGTGGAATTTTTTGTAGTTTCTTAAAATGGACAAATTCCTGGAATGACATAAGATACATAGAGTAATCTTATACTACTAACGAAACCTAGTGGTGTTCATATCGTAGTATAGTAGTGAATTAACTTGAAAAGATTAATGAAACCTAGTGGTGTTCATGATTACTTTAGTTATACATGTTTATGATTTATTGAATAAAGTCACAAACATAAAGTCTTGAAAGACGTATAATATAAAGTAAGACGTTAATTTATTGTCTCTATTTCACTAAAGACATATACATGAAACGTGTAATGGATTTATAACTTTTATGAAGTGACTTTGTATTATAAGTACTTGAGTTATAAAGCATGTAAAATGGTTAGGAAATCTATATTACCATTAAGATTATTTAGTTGGTATATAGGTAAACCGAAAGATATATATTTATCTTAATATTGCTAAGAATGACTTACAATATTTCCCTAAATGAAATACAATATTATGATGGTATGTTCAATAGGAGAATCAAGCTCTCAATTTGATGGTGATGATTGATTCAAGATAACTATATCTTCCTTTTCTTCCAAAAAGATATCAAGGTTAGAAAGTTGAGTATGACTTGAGCTAAGAATATTAATAAGATACCATTATATATGGAATGTGATGAATCACGTTATATCTTAAATGGAGTTCGGATTTTGCTAAACTACTTATGAAGTGGATTGTTTAGAAAATAAAGAGTATGGAACGGTCATTGTGTTTTGTAATGTCCCATATAGATAACGTTGGAGTGTTGATCTATTTGCTATGTATTTAAAGAGTGATTTTAAGTTACTAAAAGCAAGTGGGAGTTTTGATCTTGAAATATAAAATTACAAGATACATGATCTTCTAAAATACACTAGTAACTATCATGAGGTAGGCGTGTGATAGGTGTGAAAACACCCATCCTTTTACCACTTAATTTTAATGAAAACGAGACCATAACGTGTATTTTATGTCGTAAATGTCAGAATTATGTGTAGTTTGTGTTTTTGTTGTATTTTAGGACCAAAATGTGAAAAGAAAGGAAAACACGGGCTTTCACGGGCTTTTATCAAAGAAAAAGACAAAAGACGAAGTCAAGAAATCAAGAGTGCAAAAAGAACGGAAGTCCAAGGCCTATTCTGAAGATTTATCAAAGAAAAAGTCCAAAGACGGAAGTTTAATAAAGCCGAAGAACTCAAGTCTTATTTATGAAGAAATTTCAAGACGAGTTTAAAGAAATCCCGAGCCAAAAGTCGAGACTTTAAAGACGATACGGAAGAAAAGAAAGAAAGGGGAAGCCACCAACCACTCCCCTCTCCTAAATATACCACCCTCATTTGTTAGGAGAGGGTTGGTTAGTTTTAGGATTAGATTAGGATTAGTTTAGTTTTATGCTTTCTCTCTCTAAGTTTTATGCTTTCTCTCTCTAGATTTAATAGGTAAGATTTAATGTTCATGTTTATAATTGTTGAATCTTTACATTTTAATCAAGCTTTTAATTCATCTTCTTCTTCCTTTCTTGTCTAATCTTTCCTTATGATTCATGGTTGTGTTCTTGAGTTTTTCTTAATTGTAATCAAGTGGGTTTTGATTATTTTGGTTATAATTGTTAGTTTTGTTGATTTGGTTTGATTAGTTATTGTTAGTAGATGATTATTGATTAGTTTTGTTTAATCTTTTGGTTGATTTTGGTTAGATTTAATCAAAATCGTGTTCCTTTAGTTTTCTACTGTTCTTCGTTAATCTTCCTGTTCCCCAGATTCCGAACCAACTTCATATATTCCGAACCAAAGCTTTTGTTTATATTATTCCGGATGAACATAGATTCCGAATGAAGGTTTTCTTTTAAATATTCCGAATGAGCATTTTCTTTCATTTATTCCGGATGAGATTTTTTATTCCGGATGAAGCCTTATTCCGAATGAACCCTTATTCCGGATGAAGGTATTATTCCGGATGAGTTTTTATTTCGAGTGAAGCTTTCCTTTTTATTATTCCGAATAAAGCTTCTGTTTTAGTTATTCCGAACCAATTCATTTATTCCGAGTGAACCAACATTCCAGATCAAGCAATTTATTCCGGATGAGTGATTATTCCGAATGAAGCTAATATTCCGAATGAACCCATTATTCCGGATGAGCGATTATTCCGAATGAGGGGAATATTACGGATGAAGCCAATATTCCGGATGAAGCATTTATTCCGGATGAACTTGTTTATTCCGAATGAAGGAGTTATCCGAATGAATGTTTTCTAGTTTTTGTAATTTTATACATTTAGTTTTAAACTTTATTTTTCCCGCCTTTTTATTTAGTCGCACTTTTAGTTTACTTTGCCTTTACTTTGTAAAAGTTTTAATTTTTATCTTTCCTAGTCTTTATTTTTAATTAGTGTAGACAACGACAACAATTCTATTTCTTTTCCACCAAGAACAACTGAGTCACACTTTGAACCGGAAATCGATTCGAGAAGATACCGAGAACTTAATTGAACCTAGTAAAATCTCAGTTATCAAATGGCACCGCTGCCGGCTCTTTTCGTGAAGATTAACGGTTTTTTGTGAGAGACGCGTTGGTTTTGGGATCCGTTCACTCGTGAACGTTATTTTTCGTGTCAAAAATTTTCAAAAATCCCAAAAACATTTGAAAAATCATAAAAAGCATTACTTTTTCAAAGTTTTGCACCAAAAATATTCTTCTTGCTTATCTATTTTTCTTTATGGATTCTTATGTCTATTGCGTCAGGTGTGGGAGACGATTATACGGGAACGAATCATGTCAATGGTGTACATGTGAGCAGTGCGGAAACGATATCGATAACACACAATTCGGATTTTGTCCATCGTGCAACTCGACTAATTTGTCCTTTTCTAATCCACATCATATTACCCCTTGCATCTATTGTGGAAGCGATTCTCATTGGCATGTTTCATGTCCGGTTCGATACCCGTATGATCACGGGCAAGAACCGGGTTACAATTATGACAATGGAAATAGCTATCCACAAAACTCACCGGGTTTTTCTCCATACCCATGTTGCCAAAATTGTGGGGGCCCTCACGATACTTCTTATTGTCAGCCAATGAATTATTATGAGCCAAATTCGTGTCCTCATTTTTCTTCACCGATGGATTATTATGAACCAAATCCGTGTTATAATTCTTCTCAACCGATGACTTACTATGAGCCACATCCGTGCTATAATTCTGGTTTTCATAACTGTGAGCCCCCACACCCCAACCTCAATCATCAATCCTCTCAGAGAATTCGTATTGCCCAACAACTCACTACTCTGAATGAAGAAAGACAAGCCATTCTTTTGAAACTTCATGACGGCTTATTTCAACTGACCGAGGCATTGAAGGAGCAAAAGTGACAACAACAAGAGCGTCAGCAACAAGAGCAAGTATCTAATCTTAGTGATTATACCCCTCCTTTTGTGCGTCCATACTATTATGATGATGATGACGATGACAATACTATTTCTTGGAATGATCTAGTTGTTCAATGTCCTAGCGCAATTGTACTTCCCAATGCCTCTAAGGATTGTGATACTTAGAGTGATATTAGTGATTTTGGTCTTGATAAATTCTTTGATGAGGTTTGTGATGTGCTAACTTTTGAGGAGCTTACGGATGAGGTCGCTCTTAATGATGATGTTCCTTCCACCAACACTTTGGGAGATGATTCTTTGGCTTTCTCTAATCCTCTTTTTGATCAAGATGATGATTTTACTTCTAGTGATGACGAGTCACTATCTGATGAAGACGTTCCGAATGAAACATTCAAGATTTATTCGAACCCTTTATTTGATTTTGATGACACCTACATATCTAGTGAGGTGAATCTCCTCTTTGACGAAGGGATTGAGGACATTGATAGCTCTGATTCTCTTGCTATTAATGAGCATCCTTTGTTAGCCATGCCTCCTTCTATCGTAGAGGTGGATAGACTTGACTCTACACAGGTGGAAGGTAATTGTTCTCATACTTCTCATATTATATTGCCACCTCATCCTACCGCGTGCACACCCAAGCGGGTGATGTATCGCTTTTACTCTCCTCGTTTCATACCGGGAAATGAGGATGAGTGATTTGACCCGGGAGGTGACAATGACCAATCTATGATTGATACCTTTACGGCTTTGCCGAATAGTGACCATCCATTGTCTTTGGGGGATGACAATTTGTCTCCTTTACCCACCCCACCTCTCGTGGATCAATATTTCACATACTTCTCGTATGTTGAAAGTACCTTCCTACCATTCAAGACTTATCCTCCTGACTCTCCTTTATTATATTCCTCGGGGAACGAGGACAAGGTCTTTGATCCCGGTATTACATTCGAGGCTTCCCCATGGACCATTTAATTCGGGCACGAGTCAGGCTCCTGACTCGGTTAATATAAACAAGCGCTTTTTGGGAGGCAACCCAATTATCTATCTATCTTTACCTGTTTTCACCATAAGTGTAGGGGGAGCCCCGTTGGTGTTTCTTGTTTTCTTTCTTATCATGTGCAGGGATTAGAGCTTCAAAGACACACTCTCGATGACTTTTGTCAACCGGTAACTCCGTGTTCCCGTCTTCCTGGTTCTATCCTAAACTCTTTTGATTCTCTATTTCATATTTTTTAATATTAAAATAGGAATCACTTTAGTTGTCCTTTCCTTAGCAAGATTTAAACAAAGTGCACAATGTCCTAAGTGTAGGGGAGTTTACTCCCACATGCTTAAACATTGAGAAAAT
Source organism: Glebionis coronaria (assembly GCA_025667525.1). Lineage (NCBI taxonomy): Eukaryota > Viridiplantae > Streptophyta > Magnoliopsida > Asterales > Asteraceae > Glebionis > Glebionis coronaria. The sequence goes on from CM046881.1 coordinate 185,028,210, forward strand.
GTTTATATTAAGTGTAGGGGGGACTTCTATCGAAGTTAAGTGTTTTTTTTTCCTTGTATTTGTCCTCATTTTAACCGAAAAATTGATTTTTCGACATTTTTCAAAATTTTTGATCTATTTTGGCCTAGTAGTTTTACCTTTGTATAGTTATTTTCTTTCTTTACTAGAATTAAATTTTAATAAAGTGGTTTTAATTGTCAAACATTGTGAATCTTTTGACTCAGCCCGAGTTTACTTATCTAAGTCTACTCTAGCTAGTATCCTTAACGTGTTTAAATCAAGTTTTGCTAGGCTTTTATATAGGGAACTTTAAAACGCGAAAGTCTTAACTCTCACGGGTTAAGAACAAGAACTTTTCACAAGTTCCTATAATTGATCCTAGAGAGTCGTTTATCAAGGAAACTTTAAAATGCAATTTCTAAACTTGAAAAAGTCTAAGAGTTTGCAAGATCCTATAGACGACTCGAAAACCTAAAACTTTGATTTAATTGGCTAAGCATCCACGAGTCTCATTCCTTGAGATTTTAAATTGTGGAGAACGAGAGATGATAGAGTCAATTATAAGTTTGGTATTCTTTCGTGAATTTATGTGAATTGATTATAAGCCTATTCTCCCATCGCTTGCTAATAAATTTATCTGCAATAAATAAGGTTGTACTATTTGAAAAGTTACTTAGCTTCTAGCCCAAGATCGTTTAAAAGTTGCTCGGTATGGATTAGAGTTCATAGCCAAGGCATAACTTATTGAAGCGGGATGCGAAGATTGGCGAGTCCGAAAAGGCCCTAACAAGGCATGAGGGCTACATTTTGTTGCTAAAGATCCAAAGTGATGTGAAGAATCATTTATCAAAGATCAATATGAAGGATCGAGACACACGACGAAAAGCAAATACTCCCGTAAAGATCATGGAGAAGTCTATCCAAAAAGGCCCTAACAAGGTATAAGGATAAATAGATCCAAGTCCAAAAGGAGGCGGATCGTTGTATATCAAAGTCCAAAGTAATGATTGGAGAAAAATGAAGAAGTCGTGGTCCAAGTATGAAGAATCTCTCAAAACTTCAAGTGAAGAAATTCCTATTATGAAGAAGAGAAGACCATTGTTTCATGAACGTCTCTCAAGATTTGAAGTATGAAGTCGCTGCCAAATATCGGTCCGAGAAAGGTCACAAATCGCGAAGCGAGTTATGCCAAGATATGAACTTTATGAGGTCCCGAGAAGCAGTTTTAAAAGATTTTTTCCTTTAGCTAACTATTGATTAAATCGTCCCACTTTATTTTCAGCCTTAATAACTATCGAAATAAGTCAACAATGCATCCTCGTGATCATTCAAGACAATAATAAAATATAAGAGATACACCTAGGAATAAGGGAGTCTAAGTGAATAATTGGCCCACATGAGTTCGTGTTAGTTTGCTAACTTATAATAACAATGATCTCATTTTTAAGCTTGGTATGGGAACGTGAAACTTGAGGATGATAATTATTCATGACATTCCAAAACCCTAAGGTAAGTCTTTGATTTCTTTACTTGTTTTGTTATTTTCTCTCTCTTTAATAAAGGCCAATGTGGATTGATTGTGATGAAAAGTGTAATCTTGCTTTGTGATTAATGCATTGCATGAGGACATTGCAATGGTCAAGTGTAGGGGATTTGATAGGTGTAAAAACACCCATCCTTTTACCACTTAATTGTAATGAAAACGAGACCATAACGTGTATTTTATGTCGTAAATGTCGGAATTATGCGTGGTTTATGTTTTTGTTGTATTTTAGGACCAAAATGTGAAAAGGAAGGAAAACACGGGCTTTCACGGGCTTTTATCAAAGAAAAAGACAAAAGACGAAGTCAAGAAATCAAGAGTGCAAAAAGAACGGAAGTCCAAGGCCTATTCTGAAGATTTATCAAAGAAAAAGTCCAAAGACGGAAGTTTAATAAAGCCGAAGAACTCAATTCTTATTTATGAAGAAATTTCAAGACGAGTTTAAAGAAATCCCGAGCCAAAAGTCGAGACTTTAAAGACGAGACGGAAGAAAAGAAAGAAAGGGGAAGCCACCAACCACTCCCCTCTCCTATATATACCACCCTCATTTGTTTGGAGAGGGTTGGTTAGTTTTAGGATTAGATTAGGATTAGTTTAGTTTTATGCTTTCTCTCTCTAAGTTTTATGCTTTCTCTCTCTAGATTTAATAGGTAAGATTTAATTTTCATGTTTTTAATTGTTGAATCTTTACATTTTAATCAAGCTTTTAAATCATCTTCTTCTTCCTTTCTTGTCTAATCTTTCCTTATGATTCATGGTTGTGTTCTGGAGTTTTTCTTAATTGTAATCAAGTGGGTTTTGATTATTTTGGGTATAATTGTTAGTTTTATTGATTTGGTTTGATTAGTTATTGTTAGTAGATGATTATTGATTAGTTTTGTTTAATCTTTTGGTTGATTTTGGTTAGATTTAATCAAATTCGTGTTCCTTTAGTTTTCTACTGTTCTTCGTTAATCTTCCTGTTCCCCATATTCCGAACCAACTTCATATATTCCGAACCAAATCTTTTGTTTATATTATTCCGGATGAACATAGATTCCGAATGAAGGTTTTCTTTTAAATATTCCGAATGAGCATTTTCTTTCATTTATTCCGGATGAGATTTTTTATTCCGGATGAAGCCTTATTCCGGATGAACCCTTATTCCGGATGAGCTTAAGATTCCGGATAAAGGTATTATTCCGGATGAGTTTTTATTCCGAGTGAAGCTTTTCTTTTTATTATTCCGAATGAAGCTTATGTTTTAGTTATTCCGAACCAATTCATTTATTCCGAATGAACCAACATTCCGGATGAAGCAATTTATTCCGGATGAGTGATTATTCCGAATGAAGCTAATATTCCGAATGAACCCATTATTCCGGATGAGCAATTATTCCGAATGAGGGGAATATTCCGGATGAAGCCAATATTCCGGATGAAGCATTTATTCCGGATGAACTTGTTTATTCCGAATGAAGGAGTTATCCGAATGAATGTTTTCTAGTTTTTGTAATTTTATACATTTAGTTTTAAACTTTATTTTTCCCGCCTTTTTATTTAGTCGCTCTTTTAGTTTACTTGCCTTTAGTTTATTTCAAGTTTACATTCTAAGCCTTGTCTTAGTTTATTTTTAGTTGCGTTTTAAGTTTACGTTATTTACTTTTATTGCTTTAATTTCTCGCTTTATTTACGCTTTATTTACTTTGCCTTTACTTTGTAAAAGTTTTAATTTTTATCTTTCCTAGTCTTTATTTTTAATTAGTGTAGACAACGACAACAATTCTATTTCTTTTCCACCAAGAACAACTGAGTCACACTTTGAACCGGAAATCGATTCGAGAAGATACCGAGAACTTAATTGAACCTAGTAAAATCTCAGTTATCAACGTGTAAATGCTAAACCTCAAGATAAAGGAATTTATGTCATAGGTCCGTAAGGATATCTCGGATATGCGATTTATATGCTGAGAATTATGAGTTACAAATAATTGTTATGATTTGTTACCAAATATTGAATTGGGTAAATTACTCATACTATGAACGATATAGATGTTTTTCAATAAGATAATCAATTTTAGATTTGTTTTATCTTATATAGTTTGACTAGAAATTGGAGATGAGTTTCGTCAAAGGAAGAAAAACGCCAATTGTAGTGGTTTAATCTTTGTGTCGAAATTATATGGACAAAATTGTACACATATTTAATGTATGTATTATGAATATATTTTTAATCACACTTAAGTAATTAATTGTGATTGAGTATTCTTTCCTAAAGACATTAAATGTATAAAGATTTTGATGGTCATATTTTAAATTGACAAATTTGGATATGTATGAACTATTTCTTGAATGACTACTTGAGAAAGGACTTAAGTAATCGAAATGAGTTTATTACTTCAAAATAAATCTTTGGAAAAGTACAAAATGCAATTATCCATGAATAGATAAAAGCATGCATCTAGGAGGTTATTCTTATGTTTACTTTGAAATCCAAGATTGGATTTAAATTTGAATAAGATGATTTCTGAGTATTCTTAAAAGCTAGTGGGAGTATTATGGTTATTTTCTTAAATTATATGTGTCAAATAGACATGTAAGAAAGTAAGATTTCATTCAAATTAAATGTTGATTTGGTTTAGATTTAAGATGAAACTTTACTTTGAAGATTTAGAAAATAAGATGTACATAACCTTGGAACAAATAATATGTAGAAACTAGAAGGGGTGGGGGTTGAATAGTTTCTTATATTTACTTGTTAAAATGTGGTTTTCAAAAAATCCTTTTTCAAAAACATAGGCTTGAGGAAATATGTGAAATCTTCTTATGCACAATATAAACAATGATAGTGTAACTAAACTAATACTAACAAAAATATATGCACAAAGAATAAAGAATGTAAATAGTTAAGGGTAAAGAAAGATCAAACCGAACACCAAGGATTTATAGTGGTTCGGCAACGAAGCTCACTCCTCGTTCCTACTCCACTCCTCGAGTACTCCTTACTCGAGAGTTCACTACACAACAAGCTCCTTATGGTGGAGAAAAACCTTACACGTCGCTTAACCAGTTTCCGACTCTAAGCTAAAAGTCGAGCCCTAATAGTAGCTAGGACCAATCTACACAACTATACTTAGTACATACACAACTTCCATATAGACACAACTACTTGGATCTTCACAACTATGACACAACTACAAATGTATAAAATTAGATCTTCAATGGATCTTTGGTGGTGCACTCAACACTTCACAAGGATAGTGTTCTTCTCTTTGCACTTGGAGAGGAAGGGATTGAAGAACAAGATTCACTTCTTAAACAAGTAGTAATCAAACAAATGATCAAAGATTTGAGTGATTAAAGAAGAGTGTTTGAATCTGGAAATAGATGTGCAAAAGAGGTGAATTGAAAAGCTGAGAATGGTCCACTATTTATAGGACAAAGGCCAACGGCTATATCTGTCCGCGGTACCTTATCTTAGCCCGCGGTACCTTATCGATAAGGAACCGCCTAGGAGCTAAGGTACTGCTGGACTAGACTCCGCTCCCTTTTTGTCCTTTAGTGGTGGAGGTCATATCTGGTTTAAAAAATATCCTGATAGAATATTCCTAACCAAATAAGAATATGCCATTTTCAAATTTTCAAATAATTATATTAATAAAACATTTTCTTAAAAAGAAAGTTTAATAAAAACTTGTCACACTTAATAAAAAGTGAGTTTTAAGAAAAGATTAAATCACTTGATCACTTGATTAAGGTTAGTACTTGTTTATCCATACCTTAAGTGAAAATGGGTAAAATAAAAAATACTTGAACCCAAGAATTCGTTTTTCGTTGTTTTCTTAAATGCTTGTTTTTACATATTGTCGTAATCAAAACTAAGCGAGACCGAAAAATGCAAGAAACGTTTTTAGGCATTATTGCATTAACAATCTCCCCTTTTTGATTCCGACAATACATAAACTCAATCACACAAAAAAACAAGATTTTCGAAGACGAGTTTATTCATTTCTCCCCCTTTGTCGAAGAAAAAAGGTTGCACAAGTCGGTGTTGAAGAGACGGACTTTTGCAAAGACTCCCCTTTGGTGCTTACTCCCCCTAGCTTGGGGCACCGAGGAATCGAAATATGGTGACAAACTACATAGAAGGGTTTGTTGAACAAAAGAAACAACCAACAAGATATAGCAATAGGTCACAAAATAAAAGAGAAGAAAACAAAAAGACAAAGATCCAAGATAGGTTACTAAAAGAACATCATACAAAGAAGTATGGAAAAAGAAACAAGCCAAAAGCATAAATCTAATCCTAGTTATTCTAGAATTCTAAGATTTGCTTGAATTTGGTGTCTTGTGGATAAGCAACCAATGCTTATATGAAAGACAAGGTAATGGCCGAGGGTGGTGGCGGTGGCTTGTTGGAGATCTCATAATCATAGTGAAGAGGAGGCTTGATTAAGAGACTCTTGATGTAGCTCAACTCCTCATAGATGTGTGCCATAGCAAGATGTTGATATTGACAACAATGACAATATGTTCCATGGTGCATGACATTATCATGAGAAGGAGGAAGAACACTAAAGGGTGGTGGTGGAAGAAAAGATGTTCCACAATCAACATTCTTGGTAGGAGAGATGTGATTAAAAGTGTTCTTGGGTGGGTTTGGATTGTAATGGCTTTTGGGTGAGTTGGGATTGAAAGCAATTGGAGAAAATGGAGGATATTCAAGGCTTTCATTAGAAGAGTAAGACATTTTGAGGTGTGAAGTATGGCAAAATGCTTATGGTTTAAATAGGGAAGGCTTAGGGTATTTTTGGGGTGGTCAAAGGGTTTGAAACAAAGATTCTCAAAAATGTTGGAGCAAATCTGGAGTTTTAGACAAAAACCCGAAAAAGGAAGGCACTGTAGGCGGTTCCTTAGCTAGGCTGGCGGTACCTTATCAATAAGGCACCGCGGTTCACATATGGAACCGCCTGCAAAGGCAGTGTTTGGTGTTTGGAGGAAGATTTTTCAGCAAATCTTATTTTTCTAGTCTAACTTATCATAGGGATATGCTTAAAAGCAAATATAGACAAAGAAAACATATGCAAACTTACCAAATAGAGATTTGACCAAAATACATGGATTAAAAAAATCGATGTAGGAGGTGTGTAAGACAACACCTTAAGTCATGACACAATGATCCTCCATGATTCTATCTTGTTCTTGCTATGTTTGAGAGAATCATACATATGAATTATGTAAGCTCTAGATTAATAGCTAGAATCTATGAAAAATCGTTTTTAGATTGAATTAACAATGTCAAACGAATTTCTCAACCATTTTCGAAAGAGACTTTGAGAATTTTGAAAAAGAGAAGAGAGGGTTTTTCAAAAAGAGTTTGGAACACTCAATGACTCAAAGTGGTAAAAGAAAACACACAAAAAGAAAGGAAATTAAGGAAGATGTTCCATTAATCCTAGACCTAGACGCAAGTAATTAAAAGGTTCCCTCTTAAGTAGCTTAGTGAAGATGTCGGCTAAGTTGTCCTCGGAGGGTACCTTCTCAATTGAAATGTTCCCCTTTTGAACATTATCCCTAAGGAAATGGTGTCGAATTTCTATGTGTTTGGTTCACGAATGTTGCACGGGATTCTTGCTAAGGTCTATAGCGCCTTTATTATCGCACATGATGGGAACATCATCAATAGAAATCCTGTAATCAACAAGCGCTTGCTTCATCCATAGAGCTTGTTGGCATTCTTTTCCGGCACTCACATACTCGGCTTCCGTGGTGGATATTTCAATAGCGGTTTGTTTCTTGGAGAACCAAGAAGTTAAACAACAACCCATGAAGGTACAAACTCCACTAGTGCTTTTCCGGTCCACATAGTCTCCCGCATGATCCGAGTCCGCGTAGACAATGGTTCTACGCCTGTCCCTTTAGGATACCATAATCCTAAATGTATAGTGCCTTTAATGTATCAGAAGATATGCTTAACCGCTTCGAGATGAGAGGTTTTGGGAGCCTCTTGGAAGCGACCACAAAGGCAAACACTAAACATGATATCCGGTCGACTTGCCGTTAGGTACAACAAACTACCAATCATACCTCTATATTTGGTGTTGTCTACCGACTCACAATCATCATCTACGGTGAGTTTAGTATTCGAGGGTATAGGGGTCTTCATTGGTCTAGATTCTTCTAATCCAAATTTCTTTAGCATTTCTTTAGCGTACTTAAATTGACTAAAGAAAATACCATCGTCCATTTGTTTAATTTGGAGTCCTAAAAAGAAGTTAAGTTCTCCTATCATACTCATTTCAAACTCATCATGCATGATTTTGGCAAAGTCATCACACAATTCTTGACAAGTTGAGCCAAATATAATGTCATCAACATATATTTGTACGATTATGAGGTGAGGACCTTTCTTCTTTGTAAAGAGCGTATTGTCTACCATCCCCATGGTATACTCATGTTTAACAAGAAATGCTTTAAGTCTATCATACCAAGCTTTGGGTGCTTGTTTGAGTCCATAAAGTGTTTTCTTAAGCTTGTAAACATGATCCGGTTTCTCAAAATCAATGAAGCCGGGAGGTTGAGCCACATATACCTCCTCATTGATCAAAACTGTTAAGAAATGCACTCTTTACATCCATTTGTTGAAGCTTAAAATCTAAGGCACATGCGTAGGCTAAGAGGTTTCTAATGGATTCTAATCTAGCTACCGGTGCATATGTCTCGTCATAATCAATCCCTTCTTGTTGATTATAGCCTTGAGCTATAAGTCTAGCCTTGTTACGAGACACAACGCCATTCTCATCTAACTTATTCCTAAATACCCATTTGGTTCCTATAATGGTAGAACTTCTAGGTAGAGGAACAAGTTCCCAAACATCATTGGCAACGAATTGATTCAATTCTTCTTGCACCGCAATGACCCAACTCTCATCCGTCAAAGCTTCTTTAACATTCTTTGGTTCAATCAAGGAGACAAAACAAAAGAAGTTGCCTTGGTTTTGGACTTGAGATCTTAGGGTACTTTGATTTAAGTCACCAATGACATTATTAAGAGTATGATCCCTAGATTCCTTAATGTTTACTTCCTTTTCAACACTAAGGTCTTCAACTCCTTTTTTTTCTAACCTCTTTGGCTTTAACTAATTCTAATTCATCCAAGTCATCATCAACCAATGGTGGTGTCTTGGGTGAAGGAGGGGTTTCATCAAAGGTTACGTTGAGTGATTCTTCAATAACCCCTGTGGTTCTATTTAGGACTATGTAGGCTTTGCTAGTTAGTGAATAACCTAAAAGGATACCTTCGTAAGACTTTGGGTCAAACTTGGTAAGGTAGTCTTTGGTGTTGAGGATAAAGCACTTGCTTCCAAACACCCTAAAGTATTCCAATGAGGGTTTCTTACCTTTAAGAATCTCATAGGGGGTCTTTCCTAGGAAAGGTCGAATAAGAATTCGGTTGAGAATATAAGTCGATGTGTCCACGGCATTGCACCAAAACTTTTGAGGCAAAGATTGCTCGTTTAACATCGTCATACTCATCTCTTGGAGAGTCCTATTCTTCCTTTCAACTACCCCATTTGATTGTGGAGTGCGAGGATCCGAGAAGTTATGGGTAATACCATGAGCTTCACAAAAGGCACCAAATTGCACTTCATTATCAAATTCCCTACCATGATCCGTCCTAATAGAGACAAATGGACATCCTAGTTGATTTTGAATTCTTCGACTAAAGATTTCGAAATGATCGAAAGCTTCATTCTTAGATGCCAAGAATCTAGTCCAAGTGAATCTAGAATAGTCATCAACTATAACTAGGGTATAAAGGTTACCTCCATAACTCTGTATGGCGGAAGGTCCAAAAAGATCCATATGAGGAGCTCTAAGCACCGAGAGGTCGAAACCAAATTCTTGGCCTTGTGACTTGAGTGAACTTGCTTTCCAACTTTGAAAGCATCACAAAAGTGACTATCAAACTTAATATTGGGGAGGTGTCTTACAAACTCCTTAGAGACTAAAGATTGAATTAAACGCATATTAGCGTGACCTAATCTCCTATTCCAAAGAGTAGAACTATCATCTATAGTCGCAAGACATATGTTGTCTTTTGACTTCTTATTGACCTTCATAACATAAAGCCCATGCTTTCTAATACCTTTTCCAATGACTTTTCCATCTTTTACGATTTCACGGTCATGTTCCGAAAAGATGACCTTACACTTATCGTCACAAATTTGACCTATACTTAAAAGATTAAACCCTAAGTTATCTACGTGCTCAACATTTTCAATGGTCATAGAGTCAAGAGAAACCGTACCTTTGCCAATGATATTACCACGTAGACTACTTGCAAATGTGACGTTACCTCCATTATATGCTTTGTAATGCGAGAACAAACTTCGATTACCCGTCACGTGTTTAGAACATCCACTATCCTTAATCCACTCGTCGGGCTCCAAATCAATTCCCAAGCATATCTAGGTAACAACACACAAGATCAAACATTTGGTCCCTAATATCTCATGGGTCCAAAATTGTTAGTTCTAAACATCCCTTGCATTTGGTTGGGATGCATGAATGAAGGAGGGATTCCCCATGGAGAACAAAATGGAGGAGAATAGTAATTCATGTAACCATTTTGTTGTTCATTATTTCTCCTAGGTGTATTTGATCTAGTATTGAGTTATGATCATTTCTTCTAGGTGTTGGGGTTTTACTTCTAGATCGTGAATTGTTTGGATTATCTCTTCTAGGCGTTGTCGTTCTACTTCTAGGCTTAGACTCATTCCGTATTCTAGGTGGAGTAGAAGATGGTCTTGATAAACTTCTATTTCCCATGAGAGGTTTACTTAATGGCTTGTAGAACTTATCAATAACATTGTCGTCAAGTATGGGTAATTTTACTTTATTAACAATAAGATGCTTTGGTTTTTCATCTAACTTAGACTTTTCAGAAAGTTCAGGATTTTCACCAAAATCATCCTCTGGCCGCGGTACCTTATCTATGGTGCCGGTTCCATAGTGATAAGGAACCGCCCCATACAATCTGGGACCGCGTACAGTGGGTGATTTTTGTACAAATCTGACTTGTTTAGGTTCACTAGTTGAGGCTTCATTTGAGTTAAAACCTAGACCAAGTCTTTCCTTAGAATGAACTTGTTTGTTTAACATATCATCAAGAGCACTAGTACCTTTCATGAACTTTTCCAATTTAATGGAGGTGCTCTTGAGATCTTCATTTTCTATTCTAAGTTTCTCACATCTTAAGCAACCTAAATCCACTTCTTTATTTTTCTCAAGTATTGCCAATTTCTCCCTAAGTTCATTAATCTCATTTTCAAGCTTAGTTTTGGTTGATTTTAAGGTTTTATTCTTTTCTATGAATTTAAGACTAAGTTTGTGTAAACTATCATATTTGCCTTCAAATTCAATATCATCAAAAGTGGAACTATCATTGCTATAATATTCGGTTTCAGAATGTACCTCTTTAGAAGTGTGAGCCATAAGACATTTCTCCTCTTTAGGGTTGTCATCATCATCTTCACCGCTATCGCTCCAAGCGCCACTAACGAACGCCGTGTGGTTCTTATCGCGAGCGGGCTTTGGACAATCACCAATGAAGTGATTTGGATCACTACATCTAAAGCAATTCCTATCACCTTTTTCGTTCTTGGCAAACCGATTCTTTGAGAATGGTTTCTTGTCATTGTTGGGTTGCCTAACGTGTTGACCTCGTCTCTTGAAGAACTTCTTGAAATCTCTCACCGCCAATGCATACTCCTCGTCATCGCTTTCGAGGAACTATCATGGTCACTTTGTGCCTTCTTGGCTTTAAGTGCAAGAGATTTCCTTTCACTCTTGGTTTTCACTAATTCCGAGTCCTTCAAAATTATCATCTCATGAACCTTCAAGTTGCCTATGAGTTCATCGAGTGATAAAGTTGAGAGATCTTTCGATTCTTCAATCGCCGTGACTTTTGCTCTCCACTTTGGATGTAAAGCCCTTAGAAACTTCCTAACATTGTTCTTTCTAGAAAAACCTTCATCAAGTGCTTTTAGACTAGTAATGGTGTTAAACCCAGCAAATGCACTATCAATAGTTTCATCTTCTAAGATGACAAATTGTTCATATTATTGGACAAAAAGATCGATTTTTCTTTCTTTGACTTGGCTATTACCTTGGTGGGTTACTAAAAGAGTGTTCCAAATATCTTTAGCGGTTTCACACATAAAAATCCTTTCATACTCTTTCTTAGGTAAAGCATTATAAATCACCATTTTAGCCTCATTATTTTTTGAAAGTTTCTTTTTAGTGTCGTCATTAGCTATGTCAAAAGTGACCAATTCTTTTGTTTTAGAAACTTCATTAAATTGATAAGGTAAAAAATCACCATTGGTAATAACATGTCAAAGATCTAAATCTTTTGATTTCACATAAGTTTCAAATCTATTTTTCTAATAAATAAAACTATCGGTTGCAAAAAGTGGTGGTCTTTGCATAGATTGCCCTTCTAGGTATTTGTTGGAATCCATAGATCGATTCAAGTTTTAAAATACAATATACTTTAAAAATTCTTGAGCAACCACGCTCTGATACCAATTGTAGAAACTATAAAGGGGGGGGGGGGGGGTTGAATAGTTTCTTATATTTACTTGTTAAAATGAGGTTTTCAAAAAATCATTTTTCAAAAACTTAGGCTTGAGGAAATATGTGAAATCTTCTTATGCACAATATGAACAATGATAGTGTAACTAAACTAATACTAACAAAAATATATGCACAAAGAATAAAGAATGTAAAGAGTTAAGGGTAAAGAAAGATCAAACCGAACACCAAGGATTTATAGTGGTTCGGCAACGAAGCTCACTCCTCGTTCCTACTCCACTCCTCGAGTACTCCTTACTCGAGAGTTCACTACACAACAAGCTCCTTATGGTGGAGAAAACCGTACACGTCGCTTAACCAATTTCCGACTCTAAGCTAAAAGTCGAGCCCTAATCGTAGCTAGGACCAATTTACACAACTATACTTAGTACATACAAATAGACACAACTACTTGGATCTTCACAACTATGACACAACTACAAATGTATAAAATTAGATCTTCAATGGATCTTTGGTGGTGGACTCAACACTTCACAAGGATAGTGTTCTTCTCTTTGCAATTGGAGAGGAAGGGATGGAAGAACAAGATTCACTTCTTAAACAAGTAGTAATCAAACAAATGATCAAAGATTTAAGTGATTAAAGAAGAGTGTTTGAATCTGGAAATAAATGTGCAAAAGAGGTGAATTGAAAAGCTGAGAATGGTCCACTATTTATAGGACAAAGGGCCAACGGCTATATCTGCCCGCGATACCTTATCTTAGCCCGCGATACCTTATCGATAAGGAACCGCCTAGGAGCTAAGGTACCGCTGGACTAGACTCCGCTCCCTTTTTGTCCTTTAGTGGTGGAGGTCATATCTGGTTTAAAAAATATCCTGATAGAATATTCCTAACCAAATAAGAATATGCCATTTTCAAATTTTCCAACAATTAATTTAATAAAACATTTTCTTAAAAAGAAAATTTAATAAAAACTTGTCACACTTAATAAAAAGTGAGTTTTAAGAAAAGATTAAATCACTTGATCACTTGATTAAGGTTAGCACTTGTTTATCCATACCTTAAGTGAAAATGGGTAAAATGAAAAATACTTGAACTCAAGAATTCGTTTTTCGTTGTTTTTGTAAATGCTTGTTTTTACATATTGTCGTAATCAAAACTAAGCGAGACCGAAAAATGCAAGAAACGTTTTTAGGCATTATTGCATTAACATAATATTTATTTGATTATGCGGTGGAAATACAACGTAATATACCATGTAGTAAGTTTACATGGATATTTAGGACATGAAGGAATCTAAATCTGGTTTGAGAAATTTTCATGTGTATGAAGTTGTATTTATATCATGCTTAAGATGTATGATGATTTGAATATATTAATCTATTTTAAAGTTATTAAATAACTTGTGTAATGAATATTCTAAAGGAATATGTTTGGAAATAGAATAACATCCTAAATCTTGGATCGGCTTCCATATTCTATAGATGAATAATTTGTCAAATCGTTGTGCAAATTATCATAGCCAACAAACTTGGAGGTTTGGTTGGAATCAAACATTACATAATAGATATTAAAGGTAACGTATTTATATCTTTTATGACAAGTTGTAAAACTTGAAATGATATAATTGAGGTAACACTTAATATTAGTCATGGGATCTTTTGAAGATGACATGTTGATTAAAGTTGCATTATACATTAAAGAATTAGAATACTTTGAACTTCAAATGTGTTTTGGAAGTTTAGGAAATTGGTGATCAAGGATGTTTCACAATTTTGATACTATGTGGCAATATCAAATTGTTTGAATGCACATGTACAAGAGTTTCAATGAATTAAATTCTTGAAGAAAGTATTCTCAAAATTCTAATAGGTCAAGATTGGTTATTTTATGCTTTGCCAAACAAGTATGAATGTCATTACTAGAGGCATGATGCATGTACCAGTTTTATGCATTGATCTATTTTTAGTATTTGGATAAAGGATGTAAGACATTATTGAATTGATGAAATAAAAATTGGATTTCGTTTATTTTTCTGTTATTTGATTTTGTATCCTATTTTACATGTTTTAATCCATGAGCATTATGATGTTTCTAAGTGTCCGTTGTCGATTAATAATATGGTAATATTATTAAACTAAGACAATTCAAAATAGTGAAAGAGTATACTTAAAAGTATATTGTTCAATTTTGGATGATATTTGATGGATCAAATATTGGATTTATCCCAACTATATAATTTTACTTTATGGATCTTTGTCATCAAGTAAATCATAAATAGTTATCCTTAGACCTGAGATACCAGGAAACTGTCGTGGATCTAGTGCATTTCTGTGAAATAATCTAACGCTAAACGTAACTGGTAGTTATAAGGGTTATTTTCAGAAGTGTTGCAAAGTTCATGTGTTTTGCTTGTAGTCAAAATGGGATTTGTTTCCTTCAAATTATTTTGAAGTATAATACAGCTGGGGCCCTCGGGGGAGTAGTAAGATGTTTGTGTGGCCACACCCAATGTGTTTTGGTAATCTTGATGTATCCGTAAACGAGAAACAGAATAGTTAATGAAAGGAATGACTGAGATCCATATCCTTATTAACGATGTATTTGAAATGAAAGGATAATAATAATGATATAATCATTAAAAGGTTCTTGTCCAGGAGACCTTACCCGGTTTGTACTAGTGACATTGCTAGTGTAACTAGACGCTAGTCAATGTGATCACGATATTATAATTTTGTCCGAGTGGGAGCTGAAAGTTTATGGACTTAAAACTAATAGTCGTGAGATACGATCGAACTCGGGATCACGGGATTGCACACATAACGTAAAGGGTTAGTTTATTTATTAAATATATTTATTATATTTATTAAATCAAACCAAAGCTTAACTAACGATCGTTAATAAATAAAAGTTAAGTTTAAACGATCGTTATGGAGTTAAATAGAAGCTAAAAGAAGGAGAAAGGAAAAGTTCCGGAAGCCCTTGGGTGGGCTTGTGGGTTGTCGGCCAAAGGGGAAAAAGGAAGGAAATCAAAGATTTTCTTTCCTATTTTGTTTATTGCTTGGAGACCAAGTATTATCAAGCCTATATAAACAAAGCCCTAGCCTTCATAAATTACACACAAATCTCTCTTTCTCTTGCTCCTTGATCGCCGGCCAAACACCCCTTATTTTAGGGTTTTGGTTTTCGACTTTTGCTATTTAATATTATCTAGTCCTAGCCCCTCTCTAGGGTTGTTGGGTAGATATGCCATAAGCGTTGAAGCTCGGTTTGTTCGTGCTAGACTCACGGTTAACCCGCTGTATTACGTGTGTACAAGAACGTGATATAGTCTTACTTTAGACTATATTCTTGGTGGTGTTTGTGATCAACCCTTGTTGCCGTTCGTTACGTCGTCTTGTGGATCTTGCTAGGATAAAGGTATGTAACCCTAATCTTGATTAATTATCATTGTGTTAAATTAATGATCTTGTTAATTTGCTTTCGCTGCGTGTTCTTTGATCCATATTAGGATTTTAAATAATTGTTGTGGTAAATATAAACCTTCAGTAGCAGTTAAAGAAGTTAGTTTTTGTATGATGTATATGGAATTGACAATTCTTGCTAATATATAGACGAAGTACTAGCATATAAAGACCCATAAAATGTCAAATTCTATATAATGACGACTTAGATTAGTATTGTTTTTGTTTATGGTCACTGTGTTATGTTTCTTTTAAAGTAAATTACTAATTGTTATGAATAATATGTGGATGTCTAGAATAACGCCCATGATTTAAGTAGTAATTAGGGTTTATCCTAATATTTGTCTTATAAATACTCATTGTATTTATCCTCTAGGATATCTTAATAGAAGAATACATTTATTCTTTATCTTTATTCACAACACGTTATGAGCACGATCTAAAAAGTTAAGTTTTGGCTTCACTTGTCTCTTCCGTCTAACACTGCTGATCATTGCATAATCACAAGTGTTACAAAACAAGCTGATGATTATTTATTTTTAGAGGTGCGTCTCCCAATCTTTTAACATATTAATCGTTGTTAGTAGTTACTGCATGTTATCCGTGTTTTTTTTGCACTAATAAAGTACTATTAATGCCAACATGTTTGTATGTGATCCTTGATATGTGTTTGTATGTGATCTGTTGTCTGTGTTAAATAGGTGTCAATCTCTATTGCATACTTTATTTAATTGTGATTCATAGATCCACAATTTTCATCAACTAAATCTATACTTCGTATGCCTCCTAGACACCAATTTTCGTTCATACGAATATCTGACATGTTTTGTTGCAATTATATACTCTTGAAACTAAATCACGTGAATTATTTGCTTATATTTGATGAAAAAAAACTTCTCGTATTGTTATCCTTTTTTTTAGTATATGTAAAATTGAAAACACTGATTAGTATGTTTCTTTAATTTACTCATAAGGATTTTATGTATTACATTACATATTTTTTCTATAACATATTAACAACATACTTTTATTCAAAAGAGTTTAGCAAGAAACTAGATAAGAACCCAGTGCTATTAAGATTGCAAAACGTATTTTATTATGATTATCTAGCATTTGTTTGTATGAATAATTACTATAATGTTTGTTTCAATCATGTATGACATTATTTTTTGTCCGGTTATTAACACGCTATATAGTAAATAAACAGACATGCTATTATTTGCATCTATTTGTAAAATAGAATTTACAAAAAGTTTACGTTACACACGGATGAAGTTTGTGGTTTTGTATATAAGTATTTGAAGTTACAATCAAGGTAACCTTCCTTCTCTTTGATAATATGAATGATTGATCAAAAGTCATTAATTAGATGTCAAAAGCAACAATTAGTTGTTGTATAAATTTATGGTTGTTTTACCTGGACATTAAACAAAAATAGCTAAAAGAAAAAGTATCACCTAGATTGGACATTGTAAGTTCTGTATTCTTAACTTCGACATCTTCGTTAATGTTTTGTTTTGTTTTTTTAAGAGTGTATCAAAGTGTTCTAAAATGGAGAATAAACTGGTCTTCTCTATATCTTAAATACAATCTCCAAATTTAATCTCGATTTAAGAAAATATAATAATTGTATTAAATTTAGTATGGTGAGAAAGTAGCCTTTACCCTGTTAGTCTGTTAGTACAAAATATAATAATGGCATTGATTATTAATCTTTTCAAAAATAAATCTCATAAACGGTGAAATCAATACCTTAAATGTGACCTATTGGGATTAGTTTATCAATTGAAATGCATAACTATTTAAGTCATGAGTAACAAATTGACACTACTCAAATGCAACCGGTCCTTTGATTAGAGGTGTAACACCCCCATTTTGATAAATGAAATGTCACGCGTAATTATGGCGTGTCATCAAAGCATACAAGGATAAATGTCTAAAACATTACATGACCATAGGGATAACCGGAATCAAACATCGGTTCTCAAACATAAGCCCAAAACATAATAAAGTAAAAGAAATGAATGAAATACTAAGCAAGCATAAGTATATGAAGGCAAAAAGGAAAAGATGTCTCTGGCAGCTTCCATCCTATGCACGTCCTCCAAATGCTCGAGTCTTTCCTAGGGTACCTGCCGTTTTGGGACATGGAAAGGAAAGTAGCGACTGAGCAAAACGCTCAGTGCACGGATATAGACATGGTATAAATGACTAAAACATAATAAAGACTTAATAGATGCGGAAATGTATAAGTCCTGGAAAACCTGGAACATGTTCATAAAACTGGTTTTATAGTTTGAAAAGCCTTATGTTTATCTTATGAAAACTGTTTAGCATATTTTACCATTAGCCAATATAGGTCATGAAAATCCACCGTGCATGAATGCTTGGAGGGGTGACCTCATCATACAAATTAGAGGGGCTGCCTCTAATTTAATATACTAGTTCTGGGAAGGAGGGATCAGCTCCTTGTGAAGGATGCAAGGCACACACCACATTCACACTGAGTAATCTGCTAAAAACATGTAACTAGGATGCACCCATACGCCCCACATGATAAATATAATAATATGGCCAAAAGCTAAAGGGACGCCACGAGCAATCACTCCGCCGTGGTGAAGTCATAACATTAGTGCCTCTAATGTTATGGTTATGGTACCTCCATAACTAGGTGAAACTGTTCATGCATGTATATGGCTATAGGTATTCTAAATTAAACATAAGGAAATCAAACATATAAACTTATACTACGGAAAAACATTTGGCTGCATACGGGAAATCCTAATAAGGAAAGAATGTCCATACTGAAAGGAAGGAAAATCCGTACCTTTTTTCCAGTGAACGAAGAAGACGAACCGAGAGGAATCCTACTTCCGTATCACTAATGCTACATGAATACATACGTGAATAAGTATCTGACTACTAAATACGTAACTGGTTTTATATCATGTCTTAGCTTATTTATATGTTCATATCATGTTTTACTTTAAAGCCTTAAACTTTGTTTATCTTATATTCTGATTAAGTATTTATGGTATTTCATGTATTATTATTCTTACTGTGTAATAATAAGTGACTTTCCAAAAATAGCAGGTTTCCTAAAATAGAAAGTTTCCAAAAATAGAAAGTTTCCAAAAATAGAAAGTTTCTAAAAATAGAAAGTTTCCAAAAATAGAAAGTTTCCAAAAATAGAAAGTTTCTAAAAATAGAAAGTTTCCATAAATAGATCAGTTGCCTTAATTAAATAAGTTTCCATAAATAGATTAGTTGCCTTAATTAAATAAGTTTCCATAAATAGTAGCTGCCTGAATTAAATAAATTTCTAAAAATAGAAAGTTTCCATAATTAGATATAAGCTGGTTAAATAAGTTAAGTATATAAGCCTAAGTGTTTTTCTGATTATTTTCTAAGTCATAATGATATAATGTATAGTTTATTAATTTATTTATGTAATTTAAATAAACTATAGGTTAAAAGTATTTAATTAAAATATATCATGTTTTTAATTAAATAAAGTTAAATACTTAGGTTAAAACATGTATTATTATTTATTCATAATATAACCTAAGTCATGTTAATTAATTAATTATAACCATGATTTTTAAATAATTAATTAATTATAACCATGGTTTTTAAATAATTAATTAATTATAAGTCTAAAAATATAAAATACTTAGGTTAATAATTTCATGATCTATAATTAAATTATAACCTAAGTCGTGTTATTAAATTAATCATGTCATATTTATTAATTTAATTTTAGCATATGATTATATAAAAATAATCTTAACATAAACCGTGAACCGGATCTTGACTAGAAACCATGAACCGGACATGAAATCGACACCATACCCCGAACCACTTCGGGGTTCCCCTTGTCTTACTGCTGCCGTGGGACCCACACCACTCAACCAGGAACACATGGTCTCGGTGGTGGTCGAGTCGCCAAACCGAGACCCCCTTGGGGTTCGGTTTAGGCGCCGGCCAAACAAACACCCCTAAGACATCCCTTTTTTATTTACCCAATAACCATTTTCATATTAGATTTATGTTTTTAATTAGGTTTTAAAAACATGATGTTCTTAATTAATTATTAGATAAAATCAAAAAGAAAAAGGGTAAAAAGAATATACCGAATGCGTGGATCTAAACGAGGACGAACAAACACGAACACTTGCACCAAAACCAAGATCAAAATCAAATAAACACCCTCCTTGGGATGTTTATGTGTGGCGGCCGAAAAAAGAAAAGAGGAGGAGGAGAAAAACTTTTTTTTAGGTTTTTTGTTTAATATTCTTTAAAGTGAAAAATGACTAGTAACTTTTACCATAACCCCTCTTAGTGAATTTTGAGATGGGCTTGGCCCATCTCCTTATGGTTGCCGCGGGTAGGGGCCCCACATGGGGTACCCGTACCGTTTTCCGTGTCTCGTTGTTTAATTACTCGTTCGTGTTTATTTGTGTTCGCGTTTTCTGTGTTCTCGTTAAATAATTACCGTGACCTAATATATTTATTTACGCTCGTAATAAATATATATACGTAATTAATAATAGTTCGTGATTTATTTACGTTCATGATTTCATGATCGCATGTTCGTGATTAATTATTGTTAAATAATTATTGCGTGCTCGTGCGTAGTAAATACTTATCGTGTTCTAACACGTACGTAATACATAATATCCTAACATGTAATCGTAATCATGCTATAATAGGAAAGTTTTAATCTAGTACGTACGATCTTAAGGGTACTATTCATGGTAAAAGCATGCGGGTTTTACAACTCTTCCCCCCTAAAAAGAATAATTCGTCCCCGAATTATAGATAACGTAAACTAAAAGAGAAACATACCCGAATCAAACTGAGAGGGTATGTAAGATAAATGAACGTGCGGGTTTCTTGGCAGAAGGAACGCGGAACGTGACATGCCTTGAAAGGACATGGAACGTGACGTGACTGAAAGGACATATCTAATTGATAAGAGAAAAACAGATAAAAGTCCGGTTGAACTTGTCCGTTTCCAAGTGGCCTCCCTCTTGGAACGGTTCCTTCAGAAGATCTTGACACTGATGATATATCTTGGTCCTCCTGACCTTGACTTGGAATACGAAGAAATTCTTGGTTATCAACGGAAGGTAGATCCCCTAAATTCGATCGAGGAAAGAAAAAAAAAGAGTTAACGTGCAAGGGTAACTAAAACGTTACGATGCAAGACAATCTGACTTAATTGATAATTAGAAACGATGCGCGAGACATAAAGAAACGTAGTACGTGAAAAATTTTGAACGTGATACGTGAAAATTTTTGAACGTGCTACGTGGAGATATGACGAGTGTAGTATGAGTAAACATATCGTGATCCATGATACGTGTAACATATCTTGATCATGATATGAGGAACGTGGAATGAACATGACATGTGAAACATATCGTGAACATAGAATATAATGGCGGTAACGCCAAACGCTACAAGGTGAGACGTGGAATATGACGTGAAACGTCTATCTGATGATGGAGAGTTATACTAAACTTGGGTCGGGTCTCTCAAGTTCTTGCAAAACTCCCCAGAATGAGAAAAAAATAAACGTAAAATCCTAAGCCAAAATACGATCATGAACGTGAATAGTGTCATGAACGCGAGCGCGAAAGCAAGTCGTGGAATTATAATGAAGACGTGAAGTAAATAAGGAGCACAATTGTGAATCTTTGTCTGACCCGATAACTGAGGGATTGCTAAGTGATCGGATGAACCTTGGTTGTAACATGTCCGATCAATCTGTTGGTTCTGAAATCCTTGCGGATGTAAGGATTCTGCAGACTTGATCAAACTGTTTGCAATAACCCATATAACATTATGCTTCTTCTGAGTTTGCGTTAATCTGGTAACCAAACCCATGGAGATCTTGTCCCTTTTCGATTCCCAATTTCCGATGATGAAAACATCCCAGTCTGTTGGTGTCCTATCTTAACCTGTTTGTATGACAGGTATGAAGATATGAACGTAACTGTATCTTGCTTCATCGAACTTGATACATAAGAGTTTGCAAAACTCTGAGTCCATGAATCTAAACTTCTCTTAGCGTAGGATCTTCTATAACACCTAATGTAATGTAGGGTTATCTCCATTACGCATAAGCTGAGTCATGGTAAGATTAATCATGCAAATCCATGTGATCCAGCATGTCAATGTGATCAACCAGAACTAATATTGGGAAAATTTCAAGGTTGAAATTTCTCTTGTCACAGAATTTTCAACATAGTGCAGATATGGTCTTCCTGTTCTTATCTAGGTTTAAAGGAAATCAGGTTATCCTCAATGAACACACTGATGAATTTTCTATGAGTTCATGGAAACTCATTCTTATAATGCCGTTTGAGAATTGATGAGACTAATTTAAAATCATAAATCTAGCATGACCGAGTCGTGTACGAATAGCAGTCATGGACATGTCCTGCTCTTTCACTCGTCACTGTTGGCAGCATGATCATGAGTTCGATCTTGGAAAAGTGATTAACACTATAAGGTCGATTGGACATGTTGTCAATACGTGGAGGAGAATAACGGTTATGAATGGTGATTTTTTCAAATCGACGGTAGTCGACACAAAATCTCATGGTACCATCCTTCTCCTTGTAGGTTCTTCTGGAATTTATGGGAAGATTTTGGAATACTCGTCTGGTTATGCGTAATAGGACTTCGGTGGTCATGTCTTAACTGACAGCTAAAAATTTTAGCGACCATGGCTAACAACGCACATGCTTGTAAGCATAGATAATTCGTACAGATTTTCCTGATGGAAAATCAAGCTGAATGTATTCAGGAGCCTGAACATTACTGTACATAATTATGAATCGTAGCATGGTGTGCTGTTCATAGTCCATAATTAGGATAAAATTCATCTCGTGTCTGTCCGAGGAAATGCGTTAGTAGCTTGGATCTCATCATTAAGCTGAAGGAAAACCTTTGTATACGTGGGAATACGAAAGGCGTCCTTCATGGTCATGAATATATGAAATATGGTGTAAGAAATGAAAGTTACATCGGCAACGTGACAGCTCTCACTAATGCGCCGGTAATGGTATTGAAATTCTTGTGGCCTGATTAATACATGGCACAACAAAATAGATATACCCTTGGAGGGTACCCTAAATTTCTTAGACATGTTCCATAGTTGGACGTGAGTCATGTGTCTTGACTCGTGTCTTGGAACTATAAGCATGACATATGTCTTCACTGGTGTCTTGACATGTGTCTTCAGAAAGTATACGTGAGACATGTGTCTTGACTGATGTCTTGACATGTGTCTCGAGACGTAAAACAATAGAACTACAATATTAGGTTATTATGCCAGAATTGGCGGATCTGTTGGACTACTGATCATTTGTATGTCTGATCACGTTCGCGTCCAGAGCCTCGGTTGCGATCTCTAGGATAGTTTCTTTCATAGTAGTGGTTACTATCATCCTGTCTGTCAGTTCCATGACGGTCATTCTCATGACCTTAATTCATGTAACTATTCAGCTGAGTGGCCGGCCGGTACCGGTTTGCACTCATATGGCTGAAATGACAGCCGAATGACGTATGACATGTAACTAAGAATTAGGGACAATGATTGATGGAAATCGTCTGATGGTGAAGAATCTTCTCGTCCAATTGCTTTGCCCTGACGCCTTTGTCTTCGTCTTGTAGGATCTCCAGGTTGTGAACAGCATCCGCACCTCGTAGCGTCTCCGAACGTCAGCAGCGTCAACCTTTAGTAACATCTCCAAGTTATGAGCGGCATCGACAATCTTGTAGAATATCAACAAGTGAACATACGCCTGAGATGATTTAGAATCGGCTAGCGAATACTCGCGAAGTATTGCAAGTGAAATACACATGGATTTAGGTACGTGTAATACACATGGAGTACACATGGAATGCACATGAAATGATCGGTATAGGGTCGATCATTTGTCATGATTTAAGGAAAGTATATCGGTTAAACGGTTAGGAAAACCATCATGACAACCTGGCAGTATTAGCATAGACATCATTCTGGTTGTATCGAGAAACATTAAAGTGTGGTTACACAAAATTCAACGATGATTTTCCTGACAGCATGATCAATGAAAACCAACCATGACTATCATGAAAGCAGGATTCAATGAAATCCAACTATGCCTTGCATGAAAGCATAATTAACAAAAGAAGCGTAAGACGTAATCAACATGAAGATACATGAAACAATCTATTATGAAGGAGTGTATAACATAATCAGCATGAAACTGAAGTTAACCATGACAGTATGAAAACATACTTGACATAAAAACATATTAACTTATGAGGGGACATAAAAAAAATTTATGCCAATAGTCATGAGAAAAAATTTATGCATGAAAAACAGTGCATGAATGCGTAATGTAGTTTATAAAAACCTTTATATGTGCGAGGGAACGCATGGGTCGGTTCCAAAACAAAAGACATGGCGAGGGGACGCCGATGGGTCGGTCCCAAAGTTAAAAGTTTCGATAAAAGCACATGCGACTAAATAGGGCCAGTCCTGTACCATCCATTACTTAGTCATAATTCCTGCAACAATGATACATGAAACATAAGTAAATGAAACTCATCTGTCAAAATTTATCAGAAATTTTTTTTTATGTGACTAATTATGAACTACTGGGGTTCAGTCCACATAGCCACAGTTCACGAGGAACCTTATGCATGAAAAAATGACACATAACTAAATATGAATGACGGTTGTCCATTCATATTAGTAAAACAATATCGATGAAAACATCAAGGTTAAAACCTCAAGGTGCTGAAAACATCATGGTTAATGCAATAATGCGCTGAAAACATCCATACGTAGAATGACAAACGTTGGCTTAGGAAGCTCCTGGTGACTACCCACTAGTCACAGGTCGAGTTTTAGAGCCTACAGGTCGAAGCCTTGGCTCTGATACCATAATTGTAACACCCTATTTTGATAAATGGAATGTCACGCGTAATTATGGCGTGTCATCAAAGCATACAAGGATAAATGTCTGAAACATTACATGACCATAGGGATAACCGGAATCAAACATCGGTTCCCAAACATAATCCCAAAACATAATAAATTAAAAGAAATGAATGAAAGACTAAGCAAGCATAAGTATATGAAGGCAAAAAGGAAAAGAAGTCTCTGGCAGCTTCCATCTTATGCACGTCCTCCAAATGCTCGAGTCTTTCCTAGGGTACCTGCCATTTTGGGACATGGAAAGGAAAGTAACGGCTGAGCAAAACGCTCAGTGCACGGATATAGACATGGTATAAATGACTAAAACATAATAAAGACTTAATAGCAGCGGAAATGTATAAGTCCTAGAAAACCTGGAACATGTTCATAAAACTAGTTTTATAGTTTGAAAAGCCTTATGTTTATCTTATGAAAACTGTTTAGCATATTTTACCATTATCCAATATAGGTCATGAAAATCCACCGTGCATGAATGCTTGGAGGGGTGACCTCATCATGAAAATTAGAGGGGCTGCCTCTAATTTAATATACTGGTTCTGGGTAGGAGGGATCAGGTCCTTGTGAAAGATGCAAGGCACACACCACATTCACACTGAGTAATCTGCTGAAAACATGTAACTAGGATGCACCCATACGCCCCACATGATAAATATAATAATATGGCCAAAAGCTGAAGGGACGCCACGAGCAATCACTCCGCCGTGGTGAAGTCATAACATCAGTGCCTCTAATGTTATGGTTATGGTACGTCCATAACTAGGTGAAACTGGTCATGCATGTATATGGCTATAGGTATTCTAAATTAAACATAAGCAAATCAAACATATAAACTTATACTACGGGAAAACATTTGGCTGTATACGGGAAATCCTAATAAGGAAAGAATGTCCATACTGAAAGGACGGGAATCCGTACCTTATGTCCAGTGAACGAAGAAGACGAACCGAGAGGAATCCTACTTCTGTATCACTAATGCTACATGAATACATACGTGAATAAGTATCTGACTACTAAATACGTAACTGGTTTTATATCATGTCTTAGCTTATTTATATGTTCATATCATGTTTTATTGTTTAAAGCCTTAAACTGTGTTTATCTTATATTCTGTCTATTCTGATTAAGTATTTCTGGTATTTCATGTATTATTATTCTTACTGTGTAATAATAAGTAACTTTCTAAAAATAGCAGGTTTCCTAAAATAGAAAGTTTCCAAAAATAGAAAGTTTCTAAAAATAGAAAGTTTCCAAAAATAGAAAGTTTCCAAAAATAGAATTACTGCTTAAAATAGATAAGTTTCTAAAAATAGAAAGTTTCCATAAATAGATCAGCTGCCTTAATTAAATAAGTTTCCATAAATAGATTAGCTGTTTTAATTAAATAAGTTTCCATAAATAGATTAGCTGCCTGAATTAAATAAGTTTCTAAAAATAGAAAGTTTCCATAATTAGATATAAGCTGGTTAAATAAGCTAAGTATATAAGCCTAAGTGTTTTTCTGATTATTTTCTAAGTCATAATGATATAATGTATAGTTTATTAATTATTTCATGTAATTAAAATAAACTATAGGTTAAAAGTATTTAATTAAAATATATCATGTTTTTAATTAAATAAAGTTAAATACTTAGGTTAAAACATGTATTATTATTTATTAATAATATAACCAAAGTTATGTTAATTAATTAATTATAACCATGGTTTTTAAATAATTAATTAATTATAAGTCGAAAAAATATAAAATACTTAGGTTAATAATTTCATGATCTATAATTAAATTATAACCTAAGTCATGTTATTAAATTAATCATGTCATATTTATTAATTTAATTTTAACATATGATTATATAAAAATAATCTTAACATAAACCGTGAACCGGATCTTGACTAGAAACCATGAACCGGACATGAAATCGACACCATACCCCGAACCACTTCGGGGTTCCCCTTGTCTTGCTGCTGCCGTGGGACCCACAGCACTCAACCAGGACCATATGTTCTCGGTGGTGGTCGAGTAGCCAAACCGAGACCCCCTTGGGGTTCGGTTTAGGCGCCGGCCAAACAAACACCCCTAAAACATCCTTTTTGATTTACCCAATAATCATTTTCATGTTAGATCTATGTTTTTAATTAGGTTTTAAAAACATCATGTTCTTAATTAATTATTAGATCAAATCAAAAAGAAAAAGGGTAAAAACAATATACCGAATGCGTGGATCTAAACGAGGATGAAAAACACGAACACTTGCACCAAAACCAAGATCAAAATCAAATAAACACCCTCCTTGGTGTGTTTATGTGTGGCGGCCAAAAAAAGAAAAGAGGAGGAGGAGAAAAACTTTTTTTTAGGTTTTTTGTTTAATCTTTGTAAAGTGAAAAATGACTAGTAACTTTTATCATAACCCCTCTTAGTGAATTTTGAGATGGGCTTGGCCCATCTCCTTATGGTTGCCGCGGGTAGGGGCCCCACATGGAGTACCCGTACCATTTTCCGTGTCTCGTTATTTAATTACTCGTTCGTGTTTATTTGTGTTCGCGTTTTGTGTGTTCTCGTTAAATAATTACCGTGACCTAATATATTTATTTACGCTCGTAATAAATATATATACGTAATTAATAATAGTTCGTGATTTAATTACGTTCATGATTTCATTATCTCATGTTCGTGATTAATTGTTGTTAAATAATTATTGCGTGCTCGTGCGTAGTAAATACTTATCGTGTTCTAACACGTACGTAATACATAATATCCTAACATGTAATCGTAATCATGCTATAATAAGAAAGTTTAATCTAGTATGTACGATCTTAAGGGTACTATTCATGGTAAAAGCATGCGGGTTTTACAAGAGGATAAAATTACATTTGGAAATTTAACTCTCGTTGATTATTCCGTGTATACTTCACATTTTAGCTAATTGGATTTTGCCAAGATTACATGAAATATAACATGTTTACTTGTCGTTGAATCTTTTTGCATTATTCGTGTGTAGTGTTTGACACTACTGATAGATTAGTTTGACTATAATTGCTAAGGTTCAGACATATGAAAATGGTTTTTTACAAGATAGTTAGCATACATATAATGCCTAAAAAGATTAAAGCTTATTTATCTTTTGGCATGTTAATTCAATTTATAAAAATATATATCGAACTAATAAATTATCACTCGTGAGTTTTAATTATTGAATATATCACATTGAAAAGATTTTCAAAACACTACCATAAAGACATTTGGCTATTCATTCATGCCATTTATTTTTTATTATGTTTGATGTCATGGTATGCTGTATTCATGTGTGGTTTGATTGCAAGGCAATATATATAGTAGTCATTGTATTTTTTTAATGCATGATATGAACATGATGGTTGATAGGCTAGTGAATGTGAGATATAATGATTGAAATTAAGTGTAAATAAACGTACTAAACTGATTTTAAAAATGATATCAACTTTTTAAAAAAATGAGTTACTTTATTATCATTGAGTTTGTCATATGTGTGCATATTATTTATTATTAATATTATTTGCTTATGAGAATTGTCTAATTGATGACATATATGTGTTTAGCATATAGTGTAATTTGTAGCATTATACATGCTTTATTATTTGATATTTCATAGGCTAATTTGAATATTAACATGATTGAGAAGCTACGCATAGCTCATATAATTCTCCATATAATTCGGTATTTATATATAAAGTGCGATTGAAGCACATGTGTGGCCATAAAGTATAAGTTTATGAGCCAAGATTATTGTAGTAATTTGCACGACCGGTTGGAATATTCCGGGTCAATGATGATGCGAAAGTTATAAAAGAATTATGAGTTTCTTCAAAGATAGTTTTGACTATCTTTATTGTTCTCAATAGAATTTCATTACTTATCACCAATAAATATAAATAAGGACGCATTCTTTGAAATTTTGAAAAAGATAAAAAGAGCATGTATGTAGGCCTATACATGTCTCATGTGGATCATTTTGAGTTACAAATCGATGCATCGTCAAAATGATCATTAAATACGCAACTTCAAGTTGGCGTGATTAGGGGCTCGATGTGAACATGATTTTCCAAATATGATTATTGAGAATAGTGGTGAATACTTACAAGTTTGGGTTATTATTGAAATAAGTATTGAACTTTATATAGCCCATGTTCATAAGCGAATTGTTTTTTTTTGAAACGTTTATAAAACGTCTTCACTTGACTGCAAAATCAATAATTATGAGAACAAAAGTTTTAGTTTATGGGGTAATTTGTTACATATTAATTCGCATCTTGCCAAGAATTAATACGGAATCCTCCCATCTATAATGGTTTTTGGTCACAAACCATATAGTTCCCATAAGAGATATTTAAATATGCGGATATATATCATAGTAAGTCCACCACAACGCATAAAATCGGATGTTAAGAATGATAATTCATTCAGAGGGAGAATGAGCAGCGAAAAATTTAGAATAAATTATGAAAATGAAATATTGATCCTCACACTAATGAATATGAACATAAAGTTCAAGGGACAATTTATATTCCAAATCTAGTAATTGCCAGACAAGGGTAGTGACCTACACAAAGTGACTAGATCATACACGCTGCAAGTGCTCCTATTATAATTTGTATCCCAACAGTAAAGTCAATGATTGGTAGTAAGTGTATAGCACATTTGCAATGTGATAGACTAATTGATTCCAACTAAAAGACCTCGAATGAAGATATAAAATGGAGCAAGAAAATTAATATGGTCTTATCGAGGTAATAAAGACCCCATGATAGTCTCCTAAAGAGACGCTAGACATGAAGGTAATTGAGCAAACCCCGGGTACATGAAATATTATGAGATCTCAATAAATGATAGAATGCAATGTCTAGTAAAGTGTGGAATCGAAACGAAATAAGTCGACGTCGATAGATATATAGTTATAATGTGAATGATAATGATAATAAAGAATATAGCGCTAAAGTGAATGTGAGGATCATGGATAGATGAATATCCAAAATATTAATGACACAAGAATATAATGAATAATGGAGGTGTCTTGTGATGAGACATATGGTTGAAGCTTACAATTTATTTATAAAACTTATTAGATACGCAATAGTCTTTATGAGAGAACGAAATTAAAATATGCATAAGTTGCAAATGATGGCACACGTATATTTCTCAAAGACTTGAAAATGATCATGTAGATACATGTTCACATGTGGTGGATCCAATAAATATTGTATAAGTCTGGCAATGTGATAATAAGTGATATGCGTCTAAAAGATATATATGAATAGAGCTCAAGTGATATTGATATTTCATTATCGCATATAATATGCATGGAGCATGTTAGAGATAATTAATGCTTAAGGCATATAAGAAACGTTCTCGAGAACAATATTGATTGTATTAAACTAATCATAATTTGAGCATATATGTGATAATCGCCTTAGTGTGTAGTATTGTGCCAAATAAAGAGTTATGGTTATAAAGGCGACTAAGTGCATAGAAATTGAATTTGAAACAAAAGACAAAGTTTGTCTTAGTTCCAGAATTGAACATCTTTATGATGAAATATGTATGCATCATGAAAACTAAAGATAAAGTTGTATCTTTATGTGGATAAACAACACTCATATTTATGAAGTCACATCATGTTAGAAAGACTCTCTTGATTTATAAAGTTGATGATCACAATATCGATGGGGATTTGTCATTTGAAAATGAACAATTCATTTTTTGCTAAGGGTCATACTTGTTGGAAATGAATAACTTACAACGTTTGATGATAAACTTGAACGAGATGTATGACGTATTATTATGCAAAGAATATGTGTAAATAGTAACATACATATGATTTTATTAATACACCTTAATGTGTATTTTAGTGACTCGGTGAGCTTAAGTAATGTGATCATTAGGGAGAGAATATATGTGTTGTACTCTTTTTCCCTTGACCATGGTTTTGTCCCCACGGGGTTTTCCGGCAAGGTTTTTAACGAGGCAACATCCCTAAGCGTATAAAGGATTTAATGTACTATTTTCCTTCACTAGATTTTTGTCGCACTAGGTTTTATCTAGTAAGGTTTTTAACAAGAGATATGGGTTTATACTCTAGCCCATCAAATAAAAGTTTAGTTTATTTTGCAGATGCAAGATATATGTCTGACCCTTAAAATGGTCGGTCGCAAACTGGATATGTTTTTACAAGTGGAGGAATAGTGATTTCATGGTGTTCGGTAAAGCAAACAATTGCAGCAAATTCATTCAATCATGCATAAATTGTAGCAGTCCATGAGGCAAGTCGAGAATGTGTTTGGTTAAGAAATATAACACAACACATACGCAGGTCATGTAGTATTTCTTCAGAGAAAGAGGCACCAACAGTTTTGTATGAAGATAACACAACATGCATTGCTCAACTCAAAGGAGGTTACATGAAAGGCGATACTGAAGTTCGTTTCACTCGTGACTTACAAAAGAGCGGTCATATTCTGGTACAACAAGTTTGTTCAAGCTACAATTTGGCGGATCTATTTACCAAGACACTTCCTACTTTAACATTCAAAAAGCTTATTCACAATATTGGAATGCGGCGAGTTAAAGATCTTAAGTGATGTAGTAATCAGAGGGAGATAATACGCGTTGCATCTTTTCCTTAGTCATGCTTTTGTCCCACTGGGTTTTCTTGACAAGGTTTTTAACGAGGCAACATTCTCAAAGCGTATTATCTATAGAGACATCCAAGAGGGAGTGTTATGAATAATATGTGGATATCTAGAATAAGGCCCATGGCCCAAGGCGATGTTGATTTTTTTTTGAACAGAAGGCGATGTTGATTGAAAATAAAATTTTCGAAAATTTACTTTTATGTGATCGAAATCAATATTGCAATTGCATCATCATGGTAATCTTGTCCGGTCCCAAGAATATATGACCAAGCCAATACAAACAAAAAGTTAGTAAACTTTGCGTCGTTTCATTTATTTACTGATTTTTTGGACGTAATTCAATCATTTTAGTGTTAATACGATTAATTTGATAGTAATATATTTTTTTGTTAAGTTAAGGCCGGTCGCAACGTAGTCTCGGTCGATCGAGTCGCACTCGATCGTCGCCGTTGCGACGATCGATCGATCGAGTTTAATCTATCCCACCCACAACCCATTTAATAAATAGAAAATTCAGAAAGGAAAAAAAGTAGCCGCTGATTTGCATAAAAAAAATTTAAATTTAAAATTTAAACCATCTACCCTTATAAGTACTCAACCATTTATACCAATTTTCTCACGCATTTAAATTCAAACTTTAAATCAAAACAATAAAAATCCAACATGTCTAGCAAGAGAACCCCCAAAAATAAAACCCCGATATCCTGAGTTCCTCAAAAAAGTGGTCCCCATGTGACGACGGATTCGGCTTTCCGATTATCTGGCGTTTCACCTAACTTCCGGTTTAGACCCGTCGGTTTTGAATATCATTCACCACAACCATCTCACCCAAACAGGCACTATGTAAATCGTCTGTTATCTCCTCCGTACCGTGATAACAACCAATAACCTTTCTTTGAATCTCCAACGGGTTTGTATCGCCCTACTATGGATTCTTACACTTCTTCGCATCTTAATCCGTTGTATTCTCGATTAATCGTTTTGAGGTTGATGCTGATTTTGATGAAATGATGTATTATCAAGAGTATTTTACGGATCAAGGTGTGGGTCAAGGTTCAGGTCACGGTCCGAGTCAAGATCACTCTATGGGCCAAGGTTCGGGACACAGGTCCTATCACGGGTCCTATCACGGTGTGGTTAACCTTGACGTGACGAGAAAGAGATGTCACCGTCAAACCTAAGAAGCCCTCTAAACGTGCTTCAAAAGGCAAGCAGGTTGAGCCGAAGGAGCCGTCAAAAGAATGGACAACTGAGAAAGAGGTCGCCTTGTGTAAACGTTGGTGGGATGTGTCCGAGAATAGCAAACCAGGAAACAACCAAAAAAACAAAGGGTTTTGAGGAAGAGGTATTAAAGTACTTTAAAGTCGAGATGGGTCCAACTAGAGGCTACGACGTAGTCGTGAGCAAATGGAAAAACAGGTTGCGTCCTAGAGTTGGTGCTTTTTATGCTGTCGTGAATAACGTTGAGCATAATCACGAAAGTGGTGTCAATGATCTCAACTCATACCAAAAATCTTGTGTTGAATACAAAGTGACCTACAAATATGCTTTTATGTTAGAGGCGCCGTAGAACGTGCTCAAAGATCATCCAAGTTAGCAACAGGTTGAGATGCCAAAGTTTAAAATAAAGGTAACAAAGAACCCGAGACTTCTAAAACCACCTCCGGTTCTAGCCAAGGTTGTTACATGAATTTGAAAGATGAATCAAAAGATGACGAGGAAGAGACTCAAGAATACTGACCAATTGGTCGTGATCGAGATAAAAAGAAGTCATCAACATCATCGTCAACAGGTAAGTCTTCATTTGTTGATATTGTAACCAACAAATGAGAGAAAATGAAAGACATTGGTTGGGGAAAAAAGAAGCAGCAACAAGAATCCTACTTTACCTTGAAGCAACGAGAGTTGGATTTACATGAGGCAAATCAACGAGAAGCAGCAGCATTAAAAAGAGAAAATCTCTAATTACAGTGTCGAGCAATTGAACATGCTGAAAAAAAGAAACGAGATAAAGAACTATTGTTCTACAACAGTGAAATCAACCCCAATGAAAAATAAAATTAAGGCAACTTACAATTTAAATTAAGGTTAATTATCCAAAGGGTCCACAAAAATTGGGCAATTCCCATTCTATCCTCAACAACATGTTTTTCTCATTTAGGTTCAGGGCAACAATAAAAAAATTAGACAACGATAGAAGCATGCGCCATGTGTCCGTATAAAGTACAAGTAAGGTAGGTATTGTGTAACAGACTGTTTTCTGGGCAATTTACCATTTTAGGGCAATTGGTATTGTGGGCAACTTGTTTTTCTTTTACATTTTATCAAAAAGTAGCATAATAATCTGTATTATAATTTAGGGCAATCGTACTTTGGGCCACTAATGAGACTGTAATTATACATAGTCTTATCGTCGAAATCGGGCTTAAAACGCTTAAAATATCATCAAAATACCCAAAAATGTGCTTGTGTTTGTTCATTGTGTATTTCAGGTACGGATATCGTGAATTCACCAAAAGATCAAAGGAATCAAGCAAAAACGAACACGGGAAACGAAGCCACACAAAGAACCGGACCCGAATTATGATTTTCCAAAATTACCCTTGAAGAATTGAAGATTGGCAAGAATGGTCCCTCAACTTTAGAAGACTTGGAATTTTATACCCTTGTTAAACTCATAAATTACATTGGGTTCCCTAAATTACCAAGAATATGCAAGAATGGCCCTTGAAGATTACTCAAATTGCTTAAATGGTCCTTGTTAACAAGTTTGAAAACTAGTTGTGCCAAAATTGACAAGCTGCCCAAACTTGTTATAAAGGAAAATGGGATTTTTGGCTATTTATTACAAGTTGAATGAAGTATGGAAGACTAGGGGCTGTTTATGCCCAGACAACCAAAACCCCACCCACCAATACCTCTCTCCTACGTGTCCCACTTACATCTCCCAGCCAATCACACTTCAAACCCCTAACACGTCACTTACCAGTGCTATTAATAAATTAAGTTTTTTTGAACTTGTTTATTTAATTAAACTGGCGCCTAAAACAAATACTATGCAGATTAAACACCCCAAGAACCCTAGTTAAACCCAGGTCGGATTAACATTAAAACAAAGGGGTTCTTGGTTTAACTTTCCAGAACCTTGATTAATTACTCCCTTAATCCATCCCACACCCCAAAACGTGTTCACATATACCCATGGTCCCCTCTCCAAGGTCCCCTGACCCACTTCACACAAGAAAACAAGCTTGTACAACAACAATCAACGATGGATAGGATTTTCGTGTTGCCAAAGGAATTTCCAACGGATTAGATTCATTCAACACTGCTGGAATCACATGGGCTCTAACAAACAGCTAAATCCATCCTTGGTCCAAGAATTCAAAAAGAGAATCTTCAAACTTTGATCCGAATATCCCAAGGGCAAAATTGGACTTTCTTTGTATTAGGGTTAGGTGTTCTAGAAATTTCATTTAAGTAGTATATAAATGGGTGACATGTACCCATTTATTTTGTTCCAGAATTTTTGTACATTTTTTATCCTAGTAATGAAAATGAAAATTTAAAACGTTTGCAAGAATTATGAGTTCCTTACTGCTTTCTTTAGTTCAATAGAGTTTACTTTTACAAGTATTTTAAGTGTTTTAAAAACAAAGGGTTTAGTCCAAGGACACTTGGCTAATATTTCTATTTTTTTAGTATCAGGTTATAAGAGCTTATGTGTACTTATTTGATTAACACCCAAATAAGCATCACAAGATTTTATAAGCTAAGTTAGTTAAGGGTTAATCCAAAAGTTTCAGTTTGGTTCAAATTTGATTTGCAAATTCGTGTTCAAAAAGTTGTGAAAAAGTTCTTTCATAAAGTTGAATCCAAGATCAAATTGAAGTGATAGTGGATTTTTGAAAATGGTTTTAGCTTTTTGTCAAACTTTTGTCAAGGTTTTATAGCTCTCAAGAGAAATTTTATTTCATGGAAGAAAAGTCAGCTTTCTCATTTTGTTTTGTACTGATTAGCTTACTGTATCAAAAAGCCATAAGCTTCAAGCTTATGGCCTTTTGATTACAAGTGTTTTCTTTTTGGTTTAGTGGTGTTGTGCAGGAACAAACAACAAGACCTCATCCATTTTTCCATCCATTCCATTCCTTCAGTTTGAAGATATTGTTCACCCTAGGTCTTTACTTTTAAGATTCCATCAACGGGTTCTCTACACTGCATTAGGAGGCTCATATAAAGCCCTTTTAAGTTGTTAAGTTCTGGGAGAAGGCATCAGCAAGGTACAACATGCTTGAACCCTCTTAAATATTTCAGTTTTATTTTGTTTTATATGAAACTGCTTTTTGATGCCTGTGGTTGTTGATTACTTGATGTTTATTTGTTAGTTGATAATGTTATGCATGTTAGTATAGGGTTTAATCTTTTTCATTTTGGTTTGAGGAAATTGGTTTGCAAAAATCTTGAATCTGTTGGTTATAGGGGTGTTTGGGTCTGCATCATAAGTCTAAAGACTTGACAACTTTTGACCTATATTCAGTCTAAACATAGTCTATAAGTCAGTATTAGATTATTTGAATTGTTGGTTTCACATTTGGTAGAAGTACAAGGAGTTTGCCTGCTTATATTTCAGTAAAAAAGTGGTCATTAAACTCAGCAGGTTTCATCTAGGTTGTCTTAGCATATTTCTGTTTCAAATTTTAGTAGGGGTTAAGTAATAGGGTAATCTAGGGTTTAGAATATCATTGGTTGTGGATTTGCAGTACATTGGTTAAGATTTGGCAAGTTGAATCTCATCAAAACAACCAATTGCACCAGATTACTGTTCATCAGAATCTCAAAGCATATCAGTGACTGTATTTGTGTTATTGTGGGGTTGATTTTGGCTTGGATTTGTGTATTTTATTGTTCTTATAGACTCCCTACACTCCACTGAGTGTAGGGGTGCCTTATTGCCCAAGAAAAAGCTCAACATAAGCTTTCCTAAGCTTATTATTGCTCAGACACGTTTTTTTATAACTAGCAGTGGGAACCAATTTCCCACTGCCAGTGTTAAAGTTCCCCTGCTTGGCTACCAGACAAAACAGCAACCACATGTCACTATCAGTTTCCATTTTTTTGTCTTTTGTGGGTCAAAATAAGAATTAGGGTTTGAAATTAGTCTCATAATTTTTCTTATTTAATTCTTGATTTTTCTGTCTATTTAATTTTATTGTCACTGTTAATTTAGTATTTTTTACATTAAATAGCATTTTAAATTACTTTTTATTATTCTGTTTTTGTCTTTTAGTGTGAAAAATTGATATTTTTCAGTTTTAAAAATTTTCTTATATTTAAAAAAATAGTTTAAGATTTTTAGTTTAAAAAGTTTTTACTGTTCACTTTTTATTTAATTTTTATAATTAATTTAGTTTAATTAGGGTTTTAATTATAATCAGTTTTGTCTTTTTGTGCAAAATTTTAGTTTTTTCAAACTTTTTCATTTTTCTACTGTTCCATAGCATAATTTAGGATTTTTAAAATTGTCAAGTCAGTTTTAGCATTATTTTATTATTTTTTATGATTATTTTAGTTTAAAAATAGTTTTAAGTGTTTTAAAAATAGAAAAATAGTTTTTAAAATTTAGGAAAAATACTTTTTAGTCTTTAAATAATATGAGTAACTTATTAGTTCAATAAAATAATATTTTGGACATATTGTTAATTGTATTTAATTTTAGGGCTTTAATTAGCATTAAAAATTGAATATTTAATTAATAAAAGGTTTTAAAATATATTTGTTGGATTTTTATTCTTATTTATATTATTTTAGACTTAGTTTAAACTTTTAATTAATTTTTAGGCTTAATTTTTTATTTTGTCGCGTTTTACGTATTTACGTCATCGTTTTACGTCAACGTCGTAGTTTAATCGTAATCGTAGCTCGTCTTTTCTTTTTCTCTCTTTAAACCAAAAACGTCACTAATCCAAACTTTGATTTTATATAATTAGCACATTAATCCACACACCTCCTTCGAGAACGAACTTGGAATTTATTCGTCTTCACGGTTTTCCTAAATCGTGTCGATTAATACTTACCGCATTTATACTCGTCTTTCCTAAGACTTGTATACAAAAACACAACTATCAAATGGCACCGCTGCCGGGGAGGTGTTTTTAGTGTGCCATTATTAGTATCGTGTTTGTGTGAGTAGTACATTTTTGCTTTTCAATTTTTGGAAAGCGTGAATATCGTACATACTCATTTTTGTTATTTTTCTCTATTATATAATAGTATCCAAATAAAACGTGTTTAATTTTCCTAAATTAAACACACAACAATCATTTTACTATATTGTAGATATATTGGTTCTTGTTTTTATTGTGAATATTATTAATATATTGTATCTACGTCAGAACAATAAATATACAAGTACTCCAAAAGCGTGAAAACGCAACCTTGATTCGGGATTTCATCACTCGATCATTGTATTCAAATCCAAAGCAAACGTTTAAAGGCAAAATAGATAAATACTTTCGTGAGGCTTAATTTCAATTAACACAACTATAAGGTGGGTATAGGGCGGTTGTATTTCACGACCTAAGGGAAAAAGGCTCTTAAGTGCTTAGCGTCGCCTCGTTTCCCCCGCTTGCTTGTGCGTGTTTTGAGAAAGAGGGCTAATCGAGGGTTTGCCGCCCAAGTATTATCTACGTATATTATATTTGCTTGTGTTTTCAAGATTAAACCCTCTTGAACGTTTTGGTGTTTCACCAACGTTCAAAAGTCATCGAAAGCGTTCACTCCACGTGATCGTTTTTATTCCT
Organism: Glebionis coronaria; assembly: GCA_025667525.1. Classification (NCBI taxonomy): domain Eukaryota; kingdom Viridiplantae; phylum Streptophyta; class Magnoliopsida; order Asterales; family Asteraceae; genus Glebionis; species Glebionis coronaria. The sequence continues at coordinate 185,066,258 of CM046881.1, forward strand.
TGAGGCTCCTTTAATCGAGAAAATCGATTCGAGGAGAGATTTGTAGATTTGTGTCTACGTAATACACCAAAATCCAAAAAAATTAAAAAATCGAAAACCAAAAAAATTGAAAAATCGAAAAACCGCAAAAAGAATCTTCTTTGCTACCACCCATTCTACGCTTAGTGCATGCGCACTCGATCGAAGGATTATTCTAATTCTAGCGAAGCTTCGAATCGACGCAATCGTAATCGAAGGAATCGACGACGTAGACGAGAATTAGAAACCGACTTTCCTAATATCGTTGTTGAAGAGACCGTAGAGGAGATGGCCGACAATCGTTCGATGATGGAATTGCTCCAAGCACCCACCGAGGGTTATGGAGACGCGATCGTAATTCCCGCTATCGAAGCGGAGAATTTTGAGATTAAGAGCGGAATGCTTTCGTTGATTCAAGCTACAAAGTTTCGAGGTCATGAAGCTGATAATCCTCACGACCATATTCGGAATTTTGATCGTCTTTTAGCCACGAGCAAGTTTAAGAACGTCGACACCGATGTCGTCAAGCTTATGCTTTTTCCGTACTCACTCGATGGTGCCGCCAAGGATTGGTACGAAAAAGAGCCACCTAATTCGATAGTTACGTGGAAGGATCTCGTCTCCAAGTTCGTTAATTATTTTTTCCCACCGTCTAAGACGACGTTTTTCAAGAATGAAATTACGAAATTTGAGCAAAAACCGATCTTTTAGAGACGCGTGGGATCGTTTTAAGGAATTGCTTAGGCAATGTCCTCACCATGGTTTTTCCGAGTTGCACCAAACCGATACGTTTTACAACTGTCTTAATTTTCAAGAACAAGATTCGTTGAATTCCGCCGCTGGTGGCAACTTTTTGTGTAAAACTCCGAAAGATGCATTGATAATTATCGAAAACCGATCCAAGGTTTACCAACTCCGCAACGCACCGAGTGTTGCCAATGTCGCCAATGTTGGTAGTTCTAATCGCGACATTGAGAACGTTGATGCGAAAGTCGACAAGTTGACGAATGTGTTTACGTCTTTTCTCGTTGAGATGCAAAAGAAAGACGCTCCCGCTACGGTGAAAGCGGTTGAGGTTTCGTGTACGTTTTGTGGTGGACCTCATAATTATTACGAGTGTGCGGCTACGGATGGCCAAACGTCAAATGTGAGTGCGTTAAATGGAAACAACAATTTTTCTAATCAAAATAACGCGGGTCCATCACAACAAGGCAATTATAACCAAGGCAACAATTTTCAAAATCGAAACAATTTTCAAGGAAACAATCAACAAGGAAATTTTTCGAATGAAAATAGTGGAGGTTATAATCAAGGTCGTAATATAAGTTGGCAAAATCGAGATAACAATCAAGGAAACAATTTTTCAAGTGGGAATCAAAACAATTTTCAAAGAAACAATCAAAACCAAGGGAACTTTAATTCTAATCAAAATAGTTCATCAAACGATTTTCAAAATTACATGAAAACGAATGAGGCTAATATGAGACGATTAGAGGGAGAAATTGGTACTTTGAAAAATGACTTTACAAATACTTTGAAATTGCAAAACACGAAGATTGAGAAAGGACAAATTTACATTAAAAAGATGTTTTCGGCCATTATGAACAAAGCCTCGGGTGCTTCATCGAGTTCGTTACCTAGTGACACCGTTGCAAATCCGAAGGAACAATGTAAAGCCGCCTCGTCTCGTGAGAAAGGTCGTGTGATTACCCCTAACCTTGATGGATTTCGTGTTGTTCCTTCTTCTCAACCCTCGACTTCTAAGACGTCTTATTGCTCTAAAGTCGATGGGTGAACGTGGCGACCAAGGAAAAGAGTGCACACCCTCGTGTACCTCAAATTCCATCCACGGTTCAAAAAGAGAGTTTTATCGACCTTACCAAAGTAACCCTTGAAGAAACTTGTGCATCGATCCTTCTTAAAAAACCCAAAAGGCGTATGCCGAGAAAGGAAGAGGATCCGGGCCAATTTCTACTACCTTGTGATTTTTCCGAGATTGAGGGATGTTTAGCCCTTGCCGATTTAGGTGCTAGCATCAATCTTATGCCTCATTCTCTTTGGAAATTGATGAGATTGCCTTCACTTACCCCCACGAACATGACAATCGAGCTTGCAAATTGTACTCCATTAATACCAATTGGAATAGCCGAGGATGTCTATGTGAAAGTTGGAAAGTTTGTTTTTCCCGTGGATTTCGTTATATCCGATTACGAGTGTGACCCTAAATGTCTCATTATTTTAGGCCGACCATTCTTATCGACGGCTCGAACCGTAATCGACGTTCACGAGGGGAGCTTACTATGAGATATGGGGATGACAAAATGGACTTTTTCGCTAGAAAATCCCAAGGGTTTAATGAGAATGAAAAAACCGAGGTTTCAAAACCTAATGATTCAAATCCTAATGACTCAAATCCTAATGATTTCAAAATGTTCACTTTAGCGGAAAGAATGAGGCTTAATGCATGTTTTGAAAGAATTAAGAAAAACGGTTTTAAAGATGATGATTTTAATGATAAAGAGTACGTGTACCTAATTCAAAAGGGTATGTGTAAATTTTATGGATGGAAACTCACTTTGGGATGTTTTTAGCGAAACAAGTGAACCACCAATTCCGAAGGGCGACGTTAGTGCCATCACGACAATGACCAAAATGGACTCGTCTTCACCACCTTCGAAGGACCACGTCTTTGAGGCTTTAACTTCTAACTCCATCGAAGTGCCTCCTTTGCCTAGCCCAACACCCGTTGAGGCTAAAGGGTTTATCGAAATCGATCCTCTTGTCTTAGAAAAGTCACCTAAGCATAGTCATTCGACTTGTAAGACCATGGTTGTGAGTGCTTACATCGACTCTTTCTTTGACGATGACGATGGCGATTTTGCCGAGATTGATCACGTACTTCGAAATCCACATGCAATTTTTGATTCTCCTAAAAAGAAACATGTGAAGTACGATGATTATGAGTTTGATCCCGAGATTGAGGAAATCATTGAACGAGAGCTAGCTCTTATGCCTTCACTTCCACCTACGAGTGAGGTCGATCTTTCCAAAATCGAGGATGAACTTAATGAGTTGGAACGTCTTATTTTCGATGACGAACCAACTCATGTGACCACCAAAAATCTAATTCTCGAGGAGTTACCTAATCAACACTCCTCAAATGAGAATTACGTTTACCACATTCGTGAGGATTTAACTTATCAACAATCCCCACCAAAGGATGATGGTTTCGTGCTTGATCGTGATCTTTTCGAGAGAGTTTCTAAAATACTCAAGGAGGGGAATGACAAACCTTGGTTTGACAAGCCTATCTTTGATGAAGAAATCAATGAGATCAACGTTCATGAGGATGACGAGTATGTTGACCCCGAGGGGGCTGTGTTCTTTGTTGATCGACGTTTTGTGAATTTATACAATCCACCACCCCCTAACTGCGACTTAAATGTGAGGATTTTTAGCGCGACTAATTTTGAATTTTACACGCCAAATATTTTCGACATTATCAAATCGGGTTTTCATAAAGAGTTTTTAAATGATGAAAAAGGAAAAGATTTTAAAAATGTTTTAAAAGATTTTTCTACATGTTTAACTCCGTCATCACCGCGTTTCATGAGTGCTACCACCTCGTCTACTCCTTTTGACGACGGTTGGTGTGGTTTTAGTGTGGGGGAAGCCCCTTACGTTCCCTCACATTTCTCCACCGAGGACGAGATTTACGATCCCGGAATTGCTTGTAAAGGGAAATCTCGATCTTCCACCGATGCAATAAATGGAAAATCTTTTTGTTTGCTTGGTGTAAGTCTACCTCGAGTAGCTCATTATGTTGACTTACCCATTGCCCCACCTTTCTACTTCTTATCTCTTTTCTTCTACCTCTTTGAGGTTCGAGCACGTGTTGAAGTGGCGTTGGTTCGTTTATCCCATGAGAACGGGGACGCCATCTTCGACCCCGGTATTTTGCATCATCTAAGGACTTAGTCCTTAATACCAGTTGCTTTTGGGCATTGTTTATCATGTAAGCCCCACCAAAAATGACCAAACTAAGATTATCCCTAAATGATCACATTTATGGGGATTCGAGTCGAGCTTTTGACTCGGTTATCAAAAACAAGGTGCCTCGTGGGGGATTCTCATGCTTATCCTTGTAAATATTATCGCTTTCTTAGTTAATGTAACGAGGGGACTTGTGCTCTTCCAACCTTTGTTTCGTGGTTGTTTGTGATTGTGATTCATTAGGTTCATCATCATCATTGAAGCCTCTCGTGTTCATTTTACGGATCACTCGAGCTTCGATCGTTGCCTTTGGAGATTCCGATATCCGATGATATCCTTTTATGTTCTAACGATTATCTTATTAGCATAATTCATAAACGGCTTTTAGGTTATTCGTTTTACCCTTTCCATGCTCGAGATTAAGCATTCGACTTCATCTCTAGTATGGGGGTGTTTACACCCCTAGACTCTAAACATTGAGGACAATGTTTAGTTTTAGTATGGGGGGGGGGGGGGGTGAGTAGATACTTCACCTTGCTTACGTCATCACGCAATCCAATATTCATCTTTTTGTTATCATTTTATGCAAAATAAGGCTAAAAATGGCCAAATTTTAAATTTTTTTCTTATTTTTCATAAGTGTTTAAGACACGAATGTAGGTTTTCCGATGGTGAGAATAAGAGTAATTTTTGACTCGATCGTGCGTGTTGAGCACTTAGCTTCGATTCCTTAACTTTTTAGGCTAAGTCTCTTAAATGAGGACGAGAAATGATAGAGTTATTTATAAGTCTCGTAATCGTCACGATCTCATGTGTAGTAATTATTAGCTTATTCTCCCCACGCTTTTGCATAATAAATTGTTAATAAATATTGATTTAGCGGTTTAGTCACTATTGTTGGTTTCTAATTTGTTTTGGTAGCTTCCATGTAATTAAATTGGGAAAACATTAAGGTATCGCCAGTGTCACGGTTTTGAAGTATTGGCACCCGAATAATCGAAAGCTTCACCTAATAATAAGTTTCAAGTGCTCACCTAAATTAAGCAAAAATTTAAAGCTCATAAGGCCGAAAAATCTATGCCCAAAATTGAAAGTGAATCAAGCCTTAATCTTTGAAGCTTTAAAGATCCAAAATTCGCTTTAGCGTGAGGATATACGTCTTTGGCTAATAAAACCACCGATGAGGCGGATAATAAAAGGCAAGGCAAGACCGAAGTCATAATAAAAGCTTCATGGCGAAGTTGAATAAAAGATGGAGGTAAACCAAAGATAATAAGGCCCTTCCGTTAGGGGGCGTATAAAAGTCTTGGTAATAAGTCGCATGTTCAAAACCGTTATAAAATCGTGTTTATCGATCCTTCTTGTTGACTTAATTTTTTGACATCGTTGTCTATTAGGGTGAATTATTAATTCAATGATTTTGGTTACACCGTTAAAACTCTATTTTTAGACTTAATCTCTATTCACGCATAAGTCAATGATTTATCCTTGTGATCATTAAGACAAAATAAAATATAAGAGATACCAAGTAGGAATAAGGGAGTTTAGGTTCGTAATTAACACTCATGAGATGTGATCGTGTTGCTAACTTATAATAACAATGATCTCGTTACACGCTTAGCATGTAATTGGGTGAAAATCGAGGACGACGAAATTATTTCTAACGAAGCATTCACGTGTTCTTGTTCTATGATCCCAAAAGTCACTTAAACGTGATGAAAACAATACATTATGTCTAAAACGCGTGTAGTAGTTTATTTAAATTTATGTCATCAATAAATGTCATCATAAAATGAATTTTGGAAGTGCTATGATACTTAATTCTAGCATTGCGTGGGGACACGGCAATGGTTTAGTATGGGGGAGTGATGAGACTGTAATTATACATAGTCTCATCGTCCAAATCGGGCTTAAAACGCTTAAAATATCATCAAAATACCCAAAAATGTGCCTGTGTTTGTTCATTGTGTATTTCAGGTACGAATATCGTGAATTCACCAAAAGATCAAAGGAATCAAGCAAAAACAAACACGGGAAACGAAGCAGCACAAAGAACCGGACCCAAATTATGATTTTCCAAAATTACCCTTGAAGAATTGAAGATTGGCAAGAATGGTCCCTCAACTTTAGAAGACTTGGCAATTTATACCCTTGTTAAACTCATAAATTACATTGGGGTCCCTAAATTACCAAGAATATGCAAGAATGGCCCTTGAAGATTACTCAAATTGCTTAAATGGTCCTTGTTAACAAGTTTGAAAACTAGTTGTGCCAAAATTGACAAGCTGCCCAAACTTGTTATAAAGGAAAATGGGATTTTTGGCTATTTATTACAAGTTGAATGAAGTATGGAAGACTAGGGGTTGTTTTTGCCCAGACAACCAAAACCCCACCCACCAATACCTCTCTCCCACATGTCCCACTTACATCTCCCAGCCAATCACACTTCAAACCCCTAACACGTCACTTACCAGTGTTACTAATAAATTAAGTTTTTTTTAAACTTGTTTATTTAATTAAACTGGCGCCTAAAACAAATACTATGTAATTTAAACACCCCAAGAACCCTAGTTAAACCCAGGTCGGATTAACATTAAAACAAAGGGGTTCTTGGTTTAACTTTCTAGAACCTTGATTAATTACTCCCTTAATCCATCCCACAACCCAAAACGTGTTCACATATACCCATGGTCCCCTCTAAGGTCCCCTGACCCACTTCACACAAGAAAACAAGCTTATACAACAACAATCAACGATGGATAGGATTTTCGTGTTGCCAAAGGAATTTCCAACGGATTAGATTCATTCAACACTACTGGAATCACATGGGCTCTAACAAACAGCCAAATCCATCCTTGGACCAAGAATTCAAAAAGAGCATCTTCAAACTTTGATCCGAATATCCCAAGGGCAAAATTGGACTTTCTTTGTATTAGGGTTAGGTGTTCTAGAAATTTCATTTAAGTAGTATATAAATGGGTGACATGTACCCATTTATTTTGTTCCAGAATTTTTGTACATTTTTTATCCTAGTAATGAAAATGAAAATTTAAAACGTTTGCAAGAATTCTGAGTTCCTTACTGCTTTCTTTAGTTCAATAGAGTTTACTTTTACAAGTATTTTAAGTGTTTTAAAAACAAAGGGTTTAGTCCAAGGACACTTGGCTAATATTTCTGTTTTTTTAGTATCAGGTTATAAGAGCTTATGTGTACTTATTTGATTAACACCCAAATAAGCATCACAAGCTTTTATAAGCTAAGTTAGTTAAGGGTTAATCCAAAAGTTTTAGTTTGGTTCAAATTTGATTTGCAAATTCGTGTTCAAAAAGTTGTGAAAAAGTTCTTTCATAAAGTTGAATCCAAGATCAAATTGAAGTGATAGTGGATTTTTGAAAATGGTTTTAGCTTTTAGTTAAACTTTTGTCAAGGTTTTATAGCTCTCAAGAGAAATTTTATTTCAAGGAAGAAAAGTCAGCTTTCTTATTTTGTTTTATACTGATTAGCTTACTGTATCAAAAAGCCATAATCTTCAAGCTTATGGCCTTTTGATTACAAGTTTTTTCTTTTTGGTTTAGTGGTGTTGTGCAGGAACAAACAACAAGACCTCATCCATTTTTCCATCCATTCCATTCCTTCAGTTTGAAGGTATTGTTCACCCTGGGTCTTTACTTTTAATATTCCATCAACGGGTTCTCTACACTGCATTAGGAGGCTCATATAAAGCCCTTTTAAGCTGTTAAATTCTGGGAGAAGGCATCAGCAAGGTACAGCATGCTTGAACCCTCTCAAATATTTCAGTTTTATTTTGTTTTATATGAAACTGCTTTTTGATGCCTGTGGTTGTTGATTACTTGATGTTTATTTGTTAGTTGATAATGTTATGCATGTTAGTATAGGGTTTAATCTTTTTCATTTTGATTTGAGGAAATTGGTTTGGAAAAATCTTGAATCTGTTGGTTATAGGGGTGTTTGGGTCTGCATTATAAGTTTAAAGGCTTGACAACTTTTGACCTATATTCAGTCTAAACATAGTCTATAACTCAGTATTAGATTATTTGAATTGTTGGTTTCACATTTGGTAGAAGTACAAGGAGTTTGCATGCTTATATTTCAGTAAAAAAGTGGTCATTAAACTCAGCAGGTTTCATCTAGGTTGTCTTAGCATATTTCTGTTTCAAATTTTGGTAGGGGTTAAGTAATAGGGTAATCTAGGGTTTAGATCATCATTGGTTGTGGATTTGCAGTACATTGGTTAAGATTTGGCAAGTTGAATCTCATCAAAACAACCAATTGCACCAGATTACTGTTCATCAGAACCTCAAAGCATATCAGTGATTGTATTTGTGTTCTTGTGTGTTGATTTTGGCTTGGATTTGTGTATTTTATTGTTCTTATAGACTCCCTACACTCCACTGAGTGTAGGGGTGCCTTATTGCCCAAGAAAAAGCTCAACATAAGCTTTCCTAAGCTTATTATTGCTCAGACACATTTTTTTATAACTAGCAGTGGGAACCAATTTCCCACTGCCAGTGTTAAAGTTCCCCCTGCTTGGCTACCAGACAAAACAACAACCACATGTCACTATCAGTTTTCATTTTTTTTGTCTTTTGTGTGTCAAAATAGGAATTAGGGTTTGAAATTAGTTTCATAATTTTTCTTATTTAATTCTTGATTTTTATGTCTATTTAATTTTATTGTCACTGTTCATTTAGTATTTTTACATTAAATAGCATTTTAAATTACTTTTTATTATTTTGTTTTTGTCTTTTAGTGTGAAAAATTGTTATTTTTCAGTTTTAAAAATTTTATTATATTTAGAAAAATAGTTTAAGATTTTTAGTTTAAATTTTTTTTACTGTTCACTTTTTATTTAATTTTTATTATTAATTTAGTTTAATTAGGGTTTTAATTATAATCAGTTTTGTCTTTTAGTGCAAAATTTTAGTTTTTTCAAACTTTTTCATTTTTCTACTGTTCCATAGCATAATTTAGGATTTTTAAAATTGTCAAATCATTTTTAGCATTGTTTTATTATTTTTTATGATTATTTTAGTTTAAAAATAGTTTTAAGTGTTTTAAAAATAGAAAAATAGTTTATAAAATTTAGGAAAAATACTTTTTAGTATTTAAATAATATACATAACTTATTAGTTCAATAAAATAATATTTTGGACATTTTGTTAATTGTATTTAATTTTAGGGCTTTAAGTAGCATTAAAAATTGAATATTTAATTAATAAAAGGTTTTAAAATATATTTGTTGGATTTTTATTCTTATTTATATTATTTTAGACTTAGTTTAAACTTTAATTAATTTTTAGGTTTAATTTTTTATTTTGTCGCGTTTTACGTATTTACGTCATCGTTTTACGTCAACGTCGTAGTTTAATCGTAATCGTAGCTCGTCTTTTCTTTTTCTCTCTTTAAACCAAAAACGTCACTAATCCAAACTTTGATTTTATATAATTGGCACATTAATCCACACACCTCCTTCGAGAACGAACTTGAAATTTATTCGTCTTCACGGTTTTCCTAAATCGTGTCGTTTAATACTTACCGCATTTATACTCGTCTTTCCTAAGACTTGTATACAAAAACACAACTATTAAATGTTAGGGCAACTAAATACTTTATCTATACTTTTTCCCTTACTCCTCTATTTTAAAACAAACCTACTTCACACGCACATAAGTCAAATCTATCTACCTTGTTTCTTCAATAAACAAACCCCAATATACCAATAATCAAAATTTTCTCATATCATTTGCCAATTTTTCTGGGTTCATATTACCAAGTATTCATATTGGTCAAGCAGGAGTTCAAGTGGGTAACTCTTGTTGGGAGCTTTATTGTCTTGAACATGGTATTCAGCTCGATGGCATGATGCCTAGATACTACTTTTTATTTTCTTGTTTTTTGTTTTGTTCCATAAGTTGTTCTTATGGTTTATGTCTAGTTTTTTTAGTATTATGGGTTATCATTTTTATGTTGGAATATTTGTTGTTGATGTTTTTAGTATGTTGTGATAGTGATAGATCTGAATTCTTTAGTTTTTGTGTGTAAAATTGTGATGTTATGTTTTGATTCTGTTTCGAGTTTTAGTCGACTGTGCTTCATTTTTGTTTATTGATTGTGAATTTTGCACTAAATATGTGACGAGCAACTTTAAGAATGTATGACTATGAGACGGTTTTGTCGAAGGGCTAATATGACTATGCGTGACTTGAACGAGCCCAATGGGTGGTCGGGATTGCAGTTTTAAACTCGGTTATTCACTATTTCTTTTCATTTCTTTCCATCCAGACGCTCCAAATTGCTTATATGCCACTTACAAAGACCAAATAGTGGTTACATTTAAGTTTGCTTATATGAAAAATTGTGTGTGGAAAATTTTAATTGATGATGCCTACCAAGTGTTTTAATTTATGTCTATTTAGTGAATCAGATTATAAAAAACACAATGAGATAAAGCAGCTTGCTTGTCATTGAAACTCAAAACTGTTGATCTAGTTGTATTACTAACGTAATAACAATTATATAAGTGGCTTTAATGAGCAATCCCAAACACCCAACCTTGATATAGACTGTCATTTTTCCATGCGTTAACCTAGTCTTTTTCGAGAGAATTATGAAATTAGTTTTGATGGTTGATGTCAAGGACATGCTTGGATTCGAGCAGCTTTTAAGAGTCGATGCTCTATATGGAAATTTGGAGACAAACTTCTAGGTTAGTATATATTCTCTTTTTATGTTTTGTTTGTTTAAAGGCAACTAGGTAGTTTGATGTCTTTTTGTTAACATTTTGACAGGTGACAATGCTAGTGACTCTGAATCAGACGAAGTGAAGGCTAGGCAAAGCAAGGATAAATGATCCATGCTCATCAAATTAATGTAACAAAGTAAGTCACATTTTTCATAGGTTCTTGTTGGTATTGTGTTTTTAACAATAAAGTTTGATTCATTTGATTGCACAATTGATAACGCACAAATCTAACATATTTTTGGGAGCGTTATCCGTACTATTGTACATGTATATTGGTTATTTCTATAATGCTTTTGTGCATATTTGCGCCAAAATATGTTTGCAAGTCTTTGTGTAGCCAATTGCATGAATAAAGTATAAAGCAATGAAAATGTGAAGATTAGTACCAGTACGAAGAATCCTAGTCAAGTTCAAGACCCGTCTACGAGTTACAAGCCTTTGAAGATGTATTTTCGGGTTCAAGAATAAGTGTTTTCAAGAAGTGTACAAGTCACTTAGCATAGAAGTTGCCACCGGCAGAATCCAAAATTGCCACAAACATTTCTGAAGTTGCCACTGGCGGAATCAAAAGTTGCCACCTACTTTTATGTTGGCAGATTTTTGACTACATACATGCAATATTGAGGATTCTAAATGATCATACAAGAATACACAAGAAGATTCTAGACTTCCTTTGGCTCCAAGCATAAGCCTTTGCCATCAAGTCATGCATTCACTCCTAGCCTTTAATTTTGTCAATAATAAGATCCATGGGGTCACAACTTTCATATCTCATCATATGCACTTTTATTACTCTTTCATAACCATAACTTTGGTTATTATATCATCACATAAACTCTCTCAACCTTATCCGAAACCCCATTCTCGGATTTGAGTAAGGTGGTGCAAGAAAAGTCACTTTTGGAGTCCGAAAAGTAAAGTTAACATCACGAAACTCTTAGGGATCATTACCCTAACTATTAGCACTATATTTCCACTTTGTAAAACTCTTGATTATGACTTGTAAGACTATTATTTCTGAGTATATTTCATTGTTCATTATGAGTAGCTAAATCTCATTCTACACTTGGTAGGATGATGTTTGTGGTATGAAGTAGTGGTTGTGATTGTGATTTATGTTTATTTCAATTTCAAACTTTCTTTTGAACCATTGGTATTTATGTTTCATGTGACATTTGTTGTCAAAACTTAATTTGTTGATAAAGATTTCATAGATCGAAAGGGTTATTTGCTATCAACAAGTCATAGCCGGTTTGTCTATGATTGGCTATCTTTTGTATTGATCATTTCTTAAGAAGTTTTGATTATCAAGAAACATAATTATAAGTGTTAGCAAATTCGTGAAACGACCGTGAATCGAATGAGTTGAATTTGGATTAAGTCTTGAATTGAGTAATTGAGTCTAATACTTGTTTTCTTTAAACAAAGTCTTGACGGGGATTGAATCTTTTGAAAACAATAGATTAGATTAACCGTCTAATTATCATAATCATATATATGTTGTCATGTCTTCACAATCATACCACAACGGATGTCCAAACTAGTCTTTACCAAGTTTTGCCTTTAATCTTATTGTTAATCTCATCATATTACTTGTCATTTATTTGTCCACAATTTCTACAATCAAAAGATTATAGTAGATTTTTTAGTGATCATAGGTTTTCCAAATCCCCGTGAACGATCTCGGTATTACCACATAAAAGCTATACACACACGAAAGGGTCATACTTGCCCGTGTGTTTTTAGTCAATCTGGTAATTCGTGTTTATAAATTTAAAACTTGTTTCAATCCAACCACACCGGACGCATCAAGTTTTTGGCACCGCTGCCCGGGATTTGATTGTGTTCTTAGTTCCAAAATCATCCTATAATCAAACCCATTGTAGCGTTTCTTCTTGCCAAAAATCCAAAAAGTAAAAAAAAACAAATTTTCCCATCAAAATTTGATTTTGCCGCCGGCAAAACCAAAAGTTGTCGCCGGCGAAGTCATCACAGAACCATTTTTGCCGCCCGGCAAGTCGTTTTGCCGACCGGCAGAATCACCGCACCCCCATTTGCCGCCGGCAGAACCAACCTTGCCGCCGGCGACTTTTCAATCTTTTCAAAGAACCCGTTTTGCCGACCGGCAAACCCCTTTTGCCGACTGACAAAACGTGATCTGTTAAAAAAAATTATGTTTTTATTTTTTTTAGTTTATTTAATTTCTTATCTACTTATTTTTCTATTAGTAATATTTTGTTTGTTTTTATTTTTATTACTTGTGATCTTTTTCGAAAGTGTTTCTAAACTTGAATGAACACACGTTCTTCCGGTCAAGAACCACTTAGTCCATACACCGATCGCGAACGTTTTATTCATCAATCTCGAAAGAAAAACCGCAAGAAGCAATCCTTTGTTTCTTCCGAAAACCGAATTCCTAGAACCAAAAACCCACCATTTGATAATCTCTTAGACGTATTTGTTGTCTATAACCCATTTAACGATCTACCATTTCCAATAGTCAACGATCAATCCATGTGGGCACCAACCGAGTAGTAGCACCTACCCCCGAGGCTGATATTGTTCAAGTGGAGACTGGAAACAACTTCACCGTGAAAGGTAATCACCTTTGAATGATCAAAGACCACCAATTTGACGGTCGTGCGCGGGCCGATCCGCATAAGCACATAGCTGAATTCGTAGAGATATGTAGCATGTTTCGATATGGAGTCGATGCCAATGTAGACGCTATTAAACTCAAACTCTTCCTATCATCTCTATCCGGAGATGCAAGAGTTTGGTATAATGAGTTGACAACCGGTACCATTGAAACATGGGAACAAATGACAACCGCTTTTGAAAGCCGTTTCTTTCTACCCGCCATGTACGAAAGACTAACGGGAGAAATCTGAGGTTTCGCCCAAAGTCCAAATGAGACACTCATTGATGCATGGAACCGAATGAAAGACCTACTTCGTAGTTGTCATGGACATGGTTTATTAAAAGGAACCATCATCCAAATCTTTTATCATGGTCTCAGAGAACCGACGCAAGCAATCCTTGACGCCGGTGGACTCTTTCTTTATAAGACTCCCAATGAAGCATACCAATTGCGGAGGACCGAGTTCTCTTGAAACTAGATTGGTCCAAAGATAACCGTTCTAAACCCTTCAAGAAACCCGTTGCTTTCGTTGAAAGTAGTGAAAATTCCAAACTCATGGAAAAGATGGATGCTCTCACATCTAAATTTGACTAGCAATTCAAAACTATCAAAGATGAAATGAAAGAAATGTAAGGCGAATGTACTCTTTGTGGAGGACCACACCCCTCTATGGAGTGTGATGACACGCCGATAAGGGAACCACCACAAGAAGCAAAATACGCCCAAGGAGGATACCGAGGAGGTGGTTATCGAGGTAACTACTATGGTAGAAACTCTGGCATTTGACGTGAGTACCCCAAAAACGAAAATTGTAACTCACAACCTCGTGAGAACAATAATTCCGTTCCATCAAACGAAAAGAAACCCGAAGAATCAAGCTTAGAGAAAACGTTGCTAGCTTTCATAGAATCTCAAAAAGCAACAAACACGTTCATCAAGAACCAATTCTTCGATCTTTAAACCAATGTTGAAAGAGGAAAAAGACACCACACCGCCTCTATCAATTATCTCGAAACCAAGTTTGGTCGAATCTCCGACCAACTAGCCAATCAATCGAGTGGTTCGCTACCAAGCAACACTCAAACAAACGCAAAAATGGATAAACCATACCGCCCACCCTCCTCACGTAATGAACATGTGAATGTCGTATTCACAAGGAGTGGGTTGAGTTATGATCCACCACCAAAAGCAAACACCAATACTTACACTTTCGCCGATGAAAGTGAAGATGAAGCCGATGAGCTCGAGAAGGAAGAAGCCGTTTCTCCTTCCAAACCCAAACCAAAACAAACCACACCTATACCAACACCAACACCAAAGGCGTATATACCCAAAACTCCATACCCTCAACGCCTAAGAAAAGAAAAGATGGAGGCTCGTAATGCCAAATTCTTAAATATGATCAAAGAAGTTAAGATCAACGTACCCCTTGTTGATATCTTAACCGACATGCCCAACTATAGGAAATTCCTCAAAGATCTTGTAAGCAATCATAGTAAAATGGAGCAAATCTCTTCTGCATTTCTAAATGAAGAATGTTCTGCAGCCTTGCAAAGCAAACTTCCACCAAAGCTCGGAGATCTGGGAAGCTTTCTCATACTATGCACGCTAGCCAACAATGTTGAATGTCACGCCTTGGCCAATCTAGGCGCGATTATCAATATTATGCCATACTCATTATACAAGAATCTTTCAAATAATACTTTGAAACCTACAAGTATGTGTATACATTTGGCTAACCATACATACCGATATCCTATTGGGATATCCTAGAACATGCTTGTTCAAGTTGGCAAATTCATATTTCCTGCCGACTTTGTGATCCTTGAAATGGAGGAAGACTGTCAAGTCCCTCTCATTTTAGGATGACCATTCTTGCACACCGCCGATGCTATCATTCGTGTGAAGAATAAAGAACTCAACCTTGGAGTTGGTGACAATCGAGTCACATTCTTAGTCGACAAAGCTATGCAACATTCCCATTCTAATGATGACACATGCTTCCACGTGGATGTCATCGATGAAGTAACAGAAGAAGAATTAGATGCATTGCTTGATGACGACTCACCATTCCAAACAACTTCAGAAATAATTAGCGATACCGGTCGTGATCGTGAATTCGAAGAAATCATGGCCCTTGATTCTGAAGCAACTCTCGAAGAAGAGGAAGATACGAGCAAAACATTCGAAGTTTTGCCTTTGAAATCAAACTTTTTAGTCACTAAATCTATCAAGACCCACCGACGGATCTTGAATCGAAACCTCTTCTCGAACATCTCGAGTATGCTTATATAGAGAAGGATTCACTCCTTCCAATGATTATCTCAGCCTCACTTGAGGAAGATGAGAAGAAACGCCTCGTTTCCATGCTAAAAAACTACAAAGAAGCGTTTTCTTGGAAAACATCCGTTATACCAGGCATTAGCCCGAATGTTTACAAACACAAAATCAATCTTGAAGACGATGCCAAGCCCGTTATTGAAAGGCAATGTCGACTTAAACCAAACATGAAGGAGGTTGTAAAAACCGAAATACTTAAACTTCTTGAGGCAGGAATCATCTATGCCATAGAAGATAGTCCTTGGGTTAGTCCTACCCATTGCGTTCCTAAGAAAGGAGGAATGATTGTTGTGACCAACAAACATAACGAACTTGTTCCTACAAGATCCATTACCAGTTGGCGTGTGTGTATTGATTACCTTAAATTTATGATGCCACACGAAAAGATCATTTTTTTTACCCTTCATGGACCAAATGTTGGAAAGACTTGCGGGGAACAAATTCTTTTGTGTTATCGATGGCTTTTCCGGATATTTCCAAATACCTATTGAACCATCTGATCAAGACAAGACCACCTTTAAGTGTCCTTTTGGAACATTTGCTTATAGGCGTATGCCATTTGGTCTTTGCAATGCACCTACGACTTTTCAAAGCTGTATGATCGCAATCTTTTAAGACATGCTTGAAGTATCCATGGAAGTTTTCATGGATGATTTCTCAGTCTTTGGAAACTCGTTCGAGTCTTGCCTTTTTAATCTAGAGCACATGCTCATCCGATGCAAACAAGCTCATCTCGTGCTCAATTGGGAGAAATGTCACTTCATGGTGATTGAAGGAATTGTGCTTGGACACAAAGTCTCCGGAGCCGGATTGGAGGTAGACAAGGCCAAGATCGAAGTGATATCCAAATTACCTTCGCCCACTAACATTAAAGCCGTTAGAAGTTTTCTAGGTCATGCGGGATTCTACCGCCGATTTATAAAAGACTTTTCCAAATTCGCTAGACCGATGACCAAACTCCTTAAAAAAGACATAGTCTTTGATTTCGACGAATAATGCATAAAGGCATTCGACAAGCTTAAAGACAAGTTAACGAATGCACCGATCATGGTTTCACCGGATTGGTCGCGGCCGTTTGAACTTATGTGTGATGCAAGCGATTTCGCTGTAGGAGCCATATTAGGACAACGCGAAGGAAAGCATTTCCGTCCTATACACTTTGCGAGCAAAACTCTAAATAGCGCGCAGCTCAACTACACAATCACCGAGAAAGAACTACTTGTTTTAGTTTTTGCTTTCAACAAATTTCGATCCCATCTTGTGTTGTAAAAAACGATTGTATTCACCGATCATACCGCGTTGAAATGCTTATTCTCTAAACAAGATGTTAAGCCGCGTCTTCTTAGATGGATGTTACTACTCCAAGAATTTGACATTGAAATTCAAAATAAGAAAGGAGCAGAAAACGTCGCAGCCGATCATTTGTCGCGACTTGAAAATCCAAACATGGAAGCGTTAAGGGATGAATATATCGACGATTATTTTCTCGATGAAACTCTTATGAAAATATATACGGATGAATCTCCGTGGTTTGCAGATTTTGCAAATTACCTCGTTGGAAGGATTCTAAGAAAAGGTTTAACCTATCACCAACGATGTAAATTCTTTTTTGATCTTTAACTCTATTTCTGGGAAGATCCCTATCTTTTCAAGGTATGCCCCGATGGCATGTTTAGGAGATGTGTATATGGTGTGGAAACAAGAAAGATCCTTGATGAATGTCATCATGACCCTACTGGGGGACATAATGGTCCTTCCACCACCGTGAAAAAAGTCTTTGATGTTGGTTTCTATTGGCCAACAATTTTTAAAGAGCCTCATACTCTAGTCGAAAATTGTGATGCTTGCCAACGTACTGGTAGCCTCTCGCGAAGAGATGAGATGCCTCAAAACAGCATCCAAGTTAGCGAAATATTTGACGTATGGGGAACTGATTTAATGAGACCCTTTCCAAGTTCGAATATATCTTAGTCGCTATTGATTACGTGTCTAAATGGGCAGAAGTCGAGGCTTTACCCACAAATGATGCACGAGCCGTAATCAATTTTCTAAAAAATCTTTTCTCTCGTTATGGAATGCCGAAAGCTTTAATTAGCGATCGAGGTTCCCATTTTTATAACAAACAAATGGAGAAAATCTTAAAGCGTTATGGAGTCACCCATCGCTTTACCACCGCATATCGTCCACAAACGAGTGGACAAGTTGAAAATACCTACAGAGCCTTAAAACGAATACTCGAAAAAACTGTTAAGGACAATCCTTACGTTTGGTCAAGGAAACTTAACGACGCTCTGTGGGCATTTTGAATAGCTTATAAAACACCAATTGGCACAACACCTTATCGTTTTTTGTACGGTAAAACGTGCCATTTGCCCTTCAAATTTGAGCACCGTGCTTATTGGGCATTGAGATGCTGTAATCCCGATCTCAAAGTCGCTAGAGAAAACCGATTCTTGCAATTGCATGAACTCGATGAATTAAGAGTCCAAGCCTATGAGAATTCTAAATTGTACAAAGCACGTACCAAATCTTATCATGACAAGAAACTTAGAATCCTAAAAGAATTCAAGAAAGGTGTCAAAGTTCTCTTGTTTAACATGCGATATAAATTCAAAGCCCCAAAGCTTAAACAAAAGTGGTACGGTCCTTTTATAGTTAAACATGGATACCCGTCCAGTTACGTTGAATTAGATGACAAGAATGGAGGAAGCTTCATAGCTAATGGACACCGTGTTAAACTATATCATGATGAGTGGAGTGAACATTTTCCACTCGATAAAAATAACGAAAACTAAAAAAGAAGTATGAGTCAGGCTGATGACTCAATAATAAAATAAGCTCTTCTCGGGAGGCAACCCGTGTGTTTTAAATTTTCATTTTTAAGTGTGGTTTTCCTTTTTAAATAAATGCATGCTTACACCCCACAATTTTTAGCCAATGTTTTGCTTAAGTGTGAGGGGGTGTAGCATGTGTCGCTTTTATAAAAACCTATAAAAAACAAAATATAGTGTTTTTGTATTTTTGTGTGTTTTCTCTTTTTTGTAGGTACCACAAGTTGAAGGCGAATACAAGACTCATGTGTATTCTTTATGAAGCATGATATGCCCTTGATTCTGGTGTTTCTCTTATTCTCTAACTTTTATTCAGTTTCATCACATTGAGGACACTGCTAAATATAAGCGTGAGGGGTTGTAGGGAAATCGAGGAAAAGATTCTTAATTGCCATATTTTTTGGCTATTTTAAAGTTTTTGTTCTTGTTTGCCCTCGTAAATAAAAAAGTTTCAAGCAAAATGTATATAAATAATTAAGAATTTATCCAATCGGTAATCTTTGAAGATTTGAGATATATTTTGTGTCAAACTTACCCAAGTCAAAGTCTCATATACTAGTAGAAGAAAAATCCAAAAAATAGGAGAAAGTCGCAAGCTCCATGTTTGTCAATACAACATGAGCTTTGCAAGTATGTTAATCCATGACTAGGAGTTTTAGCCAAGAAAAAGAAAAAGAAAAAGAAATAAACAGTCAAAATAACAAATAAATAGCCAATGAGCTATAATATTATGAAGTTGAAGGAAGAAGAAGGAATAAAAGGTATCGATTAGCCAATGTGCTAAGTCTTGATACATGTTTCTTCAATTCATTTGTTGCTAGTGTAGTATAGTTACAGATAAAAGACTTTTTAGACATTTATGAGTATTGACTTTATATCTCAATTTTTCAACCTTAAAAACTTAAGCCGATGAGTTTTATCTTGTACTTGTACTTGGTAGACTTGCATCGAATTTTTATAAGATACATGTACCTTTGGATTTAATTTTATTTTCTTGTTGCTTGAGGGCAAGCAAAACTTAAGTGTGAGGGGATTTGATAACGCCTAAATCCAACATGTTTTTGGAAGCGTTATCTGTACTATTGTACATGTTTATTGGTTATTTCTATAATGCTTTTGTGCATATTTGTGCCAAAATATGTTTGCAAGTCTTTGTGTAGCCAATTGCAGGAATAAAGTATAAAGCAATGAAAATGTGAAGATTAGTACGAGTACGAAGAATCCTAGTCAAGTTCAAGACCTGTGTACGAGTTACAAGCCTTTGAAGATCTATTTTTGGGTGCAAGAACAAGTGTTTTCAAGAATTGTACAAGTCACTTAGCATGGAAGTTGCCACCGTTAGAATCTAAAGTTGCCACCAACATTTCTGAAAGTTGCCACTGGCGGAATCCAAAGTTGCCACCTACTTTCATGTTGGCAGACTTTTGACTACATACATGCAATATTGAGGCTTCTAAAGGATCATACAAGAATACACAAGAAGATTATAGACTTCCTTTGGCTCCAAGCATAAGCCTTTGCCATCAAGCCATGCATTCACTCCTAGCCTGCAATTTTGTCAATAAATAAGACCCATAGGGTCACAACTTTCATATCCCCTCATATGAACTTTCATTATTCTTTCATAACCATCACTTTGGTTATTATACCATCACATAAACTCTGTCAACCTTGTCCAAAACCCCATTCCCGGATTTGAGCAAGGTGGTGCAAGAAAAGTCGCTTTAGGAGTCCGAAAAGCAAAGTTAACATCACGAAACTCTTAGGTATCATTTCGCTAACCATTAGCACTATATTTTCACTTTGTAAGACTCTTGATTATGACTTGTAAGACTATTATTTCTGAGTTTATTTCATTGTTCATTTTGAGTAGCTAAATCTCATTCTACACTTGGTAGGATGATGTTTGTGGTATGAAGTAGTGGTTGTGGTTGTGATTTATGTTTATTTCAATTTCAAGCTTTCCTTTGAACCATTGGTATATATGTTTCATATGACATTTGTTGTCAAAACTTAATTTGTTGATAAAGATTTCATAGGTTGAAAGGGTTATTTTCTATTAACAAGTCATAGCCGGCTTGTCTATGATTGGCTATCTTTTGTATCGATCATTTCTTAAGAAGTTTTGATTATAAAGAAACATAATTATAAGTGTTAGAAAATTCGTAAAACGACTGTGAATCGAATGAGTTGAAATTGGATTAAGTCTTGAATTGAGTGATTGAGTCTAATGCTTGTTTTCTTTAACCAAAGTCTTGACGAGGATTGAAGCTTTTGAAAACAATAGATTGGATTAACCATCTAATTACCATAATCATGTATATGTTGTCATGTCTTCACAATCATACCATAACGGATGCCCAAACTAGTCTTTACCAAGTGTTGCCTTTAATCTTATTGTTAATCTCATCATATTACTTGTTATTTATTTGTCACACCCCCAAATTCACCGCAGCGGAAGACTGACTTTGGAAGGCTGTGACTTCATGAGTAATCGAGAGCTTGATCCGAGAACGACCTATACATACCAAAACCACATAGCAGGCTCCAAATAATCCACATAGTTAAGTACCTGAAATACAAGCTTTAAAATGTCAACATAAAGTTGGTGAGTTCATAGGTTTGTTTTAAAATGTTTATGAAAAATTAGAGTTTTACCGATCACTGCACCTTGTAGTAAAATATAAGTGTTTAAAAATCACAGTTTCCTGTTAAATAGTCTTTCTTTGAAAATTCCAAAGTTTATTGATAAAGAAAGAGTTTATTCAAAAACAGAGTTTACTGATAATAAATATAATTTACTGATAAAAACAGTGCTCACTGATAAATAATATCGATAACAATATAATTGATTATGAACCACAAGATTTTCCAACCACTTAGTGACAATATAACAAATACAAAGTCACTAAATAAAATAAAGCATTTATTATTGTCTAAGCTCATGACACCGAAGCGTTAACAACACCGGTAGTATAATAACATAATGCAGCCCCTACGGATGCCTAACCCACGACATCCGCCCACAGACTCAAATGAAACTGTGCCCGCTTGTCCTCTGTTGGACCAAGCCGGACAGGGGCGTTAACCCCGATAGATCTATCCATAACATTCGCGCTTTCGACCGGTCATCCGGTCCAAAATTAACGGTTCATGATACTGGGCCAAAGTAATTGGGTTAAAGTGGGACTTAGACCAATACATAAACGAGATATGCACTTGTGTTCATTCTTGCAACCATTGTCTCTACCCGAGAACCAGTGAAAAGCAGTTAAAGTTTTGGGCTATGAAAATCACAATAGAAATTTTAGTATCAGCATTCATAAGTATAACAATTAGAGGAGTTGACCACTCATCACATAACAATTAAACCAGATTAAAGATAGTTTATGACCAACCAAGTAAGCTTAACATTAGCTTATGAAAATCAAGTAGTTTATAAACAGTTATAGACAACCAAACATATTTAATATCAGTTTCTGACAACCAAACAAGTTTATAAGTAGTTTATGACCAAGTATGTACCTCCCCCAAAGAGCAATTATAAAACATTTATAACTCAATTTAAAGCAAGAAAAGGTGGGGTATGAACTCACCTCGACGTTGTGAACGAAAGTGATGCTAATAATACGCTCCGCGCTAACAGAAGTCGATATGGCTCGGTCATGATGTTGTGGTTTAATAACTCGGCTAAATCTAATAATTTAAAAATGTGTATTCGAGTTCTTGATAGATATGTACATCAACGTGACCCGTTGATAAAATATTTAAGTTACAAATTATAATAGTTTGGTGGCTGGTTAAATAAATTAAGTAAGTACGCATCAAGTATATAATGTATTCCGTACACATTACATATGACAAAGAATGATTATATAATTCTTTTATTGAATTATATAATAGAAACAACATTCTTGCAAAATAAACAAAAGTATATATTTATTTTGTAGTTACTATATAAAGATCGTGATAACAATAATTAGACAATATAGTTCGACACATTTAAAGGGAATCACCACTTAATTAATAATCGTCACTTTTGAGTAAAAGTATAACTTTTATCGATTTACAAATATAATAGTATTTATTTATTTTATCGGTTTACGATTATAATATTATTTATTTATTTTATCGGTTTACAATTATAATATTATTTATTTATTTTATCGGTTTACAAACACAATAAATTTATCGGTTTACAAATACAATAGTAGTTTGTTGTAAAGAAAATGTAAAGTATTAAACTTTATAGAAAATTTCGACATGAGTTATTCGTTTATACACGTTTTCCATATTTACCAATTCTCAATATTTTCTATTTTCCAAACCATCTACGTTAAACTACTCGCGTTTTAATATATATCCATTTAGACTAAATGATCACTATAACTTGATAAAACCAAACACAACCCATGTGTTATAATTTAGAAGTTAAACGCCCGATTTGAGGTATGTAAACACATAATTACACACATCATTATTTTTATAGTTCTTTGTAATAACGATCGTGTTCGACATATTTATTTAACCATTTCATACCACCATTTAGTCCGTTTTATAGTTACTAAAGTTAGATACGTTATTAGTCGATTCCTAAACCACAACCAACCATGAATTGTAATCGCGCCCGATGCTCTAAATCCTTGCAAATCCGCGTCCAAATGCACTCAAAGCTATAAATCAGCAATCCCAAACGCCCCTTTATAACAATCAGTAAACCCATGTGCCCCTTTATACACGACTGCAGTCCCAAACACACCCTTACACGCTGTCAACAGAACCAAACGCCCCCTTATACTCCTATCAGCAGACCCAAACGCACCTGCTGCGTTTCTGCCCGAACTGAACAACCTCCTGCTGCATTTTTCATCTAGCCAAACCAAGACACGAACACCCGAGGGCTGCTGAAATTCGGATCAAATGTATAGCCACTCTTAGTGGCTAAATCTAAACAGAAACAACAACAAATCGCTGCCGTGGTATACAAAACGCACCCATAAGGTTCGGTAGGCATCAAAACAAACACCTCGTGTCTGTTGTTGAACCGTAGCAAAACCAACACTCCTTTTTTCGCTGGTGTCAAACTTGTGGTTATAGAGGTGGTGGTGTTCTGTTGATGGTAACGACGAAGTAATAACAGATCTGGTGTAGAGGTGCTCGTATGGTGGTGGCTGCGTGGTTATGATGGTTGTAGTGTTTCGATGGTGAGCATGTTTTGGTAGAGATGACGAACCACTGATGATAGTGGTGGTCAAACACCATAGTTGTATAAATCGGACCTGGTGATGGTAGTTTAGTGATGATGGTAGTTTAGTGGTGATGATTGACGGATCTCGGTGGTGCAAACAAACACGACTGTCGTTGAGCTAATGGTGGTGATGGTCGGCTGGCCATGATGGTGACGGAAACAAATAGATCTCGATGGGTGGTGGTATATAGTGACGAACATGGCCAATGACCACGATTTGTGGTTTCTCATGGTGATGGCGAGGAAAGAGGATGGTTGATGAGACGTGGCGGCTGCGGTTGAGATGGCCGGAAAAATTTTCCGGCGACTGGACGAGTAGGTGACGGCTGGAGAAATAATATAGAGATATGTGTGTTTTTATTATTTAGGTTTAGGGTTTGTGGGGATATGAGATAAAACCCTAATTTTGTTTCTATATATACTAATAAAACTTCGATAAAACAAAGTGAAAGGTTTTCAATAATACAGGGACTAAGAATGTAATTTTTATTATAACTTTTGTTAATACATTGTTCGGGGCTCCTTTGCGTTTGTTAAATATCGATTCGTTTTACGAATTTGTGGCGTTGATCTAAAAACTATTTGTTTTTACAATAAAGTAGAGTATTTACTCGACGAGTTTTCGTAATCGTTTACATTTTTATTTAAATTGTTGTTATTTATCGGTTAACTCGATTAGTTGCGTTAAAAGAAAAATAAAATTCAACTTAAATGTTCTCATTTTCAACGTACGCTATTAACACTAAAATAAAAGTATCAGATATTTTAATAAGTCTTTCTATTAAATATCTCTGAATAATTAAAAATGAATATTTGATTTGTATCACTTCAGTTCTCAAATTTTGTGGCAGTCTATTACATTATGTAAAATAAACTCCCGTTTTCGAATCAAATGAATTTGATATCTCTCGAAAACGAATTTTGATTAATAAATAATATAATTTATTATTATTTAAAGTCTAGAAAATTCCCGGTTGTCACAGTACATCCGTGTTATTTGGAGTTCGTCCTCGAACTCAATCGTTGTTACCTTAATAAAAGTGTAGAGAAAATGATTCTGAAGTTATACCCTATGTTATATCGAATATACTTATATTTATTCACAAATAAGTCTGTCCGAAGTTTTTTTTTTTTAGATTGTGTTGTCCACCAATAGTAGAAAAGGGATATATCTAAGCGGTTCCACATGTCAATCGGATAAATCGGCCCTCGTTCATAGAACGATAAAAGGAAACAATTCGAAACAAAGTGTCTAGAAAATCGCCAGCTCTTAAAAGTCTACAATGGTTCACCACCAGCAGCCCGGTAGGTTCACGTCAATCAGTATATATTCAGAAAAGATTCTCGTAACAATTCGCGAATCAAACGAAGTTTAAAAATCACTCGTCAAAACGTCGTAATGATAAGATAACAAGACGAAATACGATATATTCGTATGGACGAATCCTGAGTAAGAAGAAATACACTCCGAACTGGAATACTAAATCAATACCATAAGTATATAGGGTCACGTCGGATATCCTTAAGCCCACTCATTTATAATCTCATATTTGCATACAGAAGCGTCCTAATCTATGCAAATATGTTATTATAAACTTATGGTTCGGTGACTTATGATTTCTTTATTCAAATGCAAAGGCATCCCAATCCATTTCAATAAAAACTTCATAAATCATCCTACTTAAGTGTAACCGGCAAAATACCCAATTCAAAATCGTTAAAATATCTAAACAATATTATCTAAAATTACCAAAAGCAAAGAGCATGAGTTGACTATAAGTCGTTTTACACAGGCAGACGTTTCGAAAGTACCTTATCAAAGAACATAAGTGTCGATAGGCGATAACGCGATCACATACATATATCAAGCAAAGAAACTCACGGTTATAAGTAGAATAACTATATACTCGGTTCTAAATAAGCAATTATCGAATCACAGAAAACCTTCCCATCCTCGAGGAAGACTCATCAAACACTAAGCTGAGTAATAACTTATCATAACCCAACCTCGAAGCTCACTCACAAAGAATGGCCCCGGGTTTTGTTATGAATTATTACACATCTCAACATTTCGATGACTCAGCTCGACTTTGAAAACACAGCACATTCTACATTAACACGTAAGGCTACAAGTCTTACCCACCCCCGAAATAATGCATCAAAAATCATAGGTTGTGTAACGTCCCATACTTAATTCCATCTCGCACTCAATCAAACATGAGGCCCACTGAGGCATAGTTAAGTATTGTTACACATCTCAACCTTTTTGAATGAATTAGCTCGAACCTGGGGATTACTCGCGACCAATCATCAACCAAAATTCACATAATGTCTCAAGGTTTGTTATAAAAGAATTGTGGGACCATTGTGTAACTCACAATCCCCAATAAATGTTTTACTGTTCATATATAAAAATATATTATATGTCTTATTGCACTAATCAAGCAAGTGAACTCATGTAATCAAGTAATAACATGACAGGAAACGAAACAATAGCAATCATGCATTGTAAAGTTTCATATACAGTATGATGTGATGAACGTTACTACTAAATAAAACCGAGAGCCGGTTATAGTATAGAGTTACTAATGCAACCTAGTTCTCTATAACCAAGGCTCTGATACCAATCTGTCACACCCCCAAATTTACCGCAGTGGAAGACTGGCTTTGGAAGGCTGTGACTTCATGAGTAATCGAGAGCTTGATCCGAGAACGACCTCTACATGCCAAAACCACATACCAGACTCCAAATAATCCACATAGTTAACTACCTGAAATACATTCTTAAAAATGTCAACATAAAGTTGGTGAGTTCATAAGTTTGTTTTAAAACGTTTATGAAAAATTAGAGTTTTACCGATCACTGCACCTTGCAGTAAAATATAAGTGTTTAAAAATCACAGTTTCCTGTTAAATAGTCTTTCTTTGAAAATTTCAAAGTTTACTGATAAAGACAGAGTTTATTCAAAAACATAGTTTACTGATAATAAATATAGTTTACTGATAAAAACAGAGCTCACTAATAAATAATAGAGTTTTCGATAGCAATAGAATTGATTATGAACCACAAGATTTTCCAACCACTTAGTGACAATATAACAAATACAAAGTCACTAAATAAAATAAAGCATTTATTATTGTCTAAGCTCATGACACCGAAGCGTTAACAACACCGGTAGTATAATCACATAATGCAGCCCCTACGGATGCCTAACCCACGACATCCGTACACAAAATCAAATGAAACTGTGCCCGCTTGTCCTTTGTTGGACCAAGCCGGACAGGGGCGTCAACCCCGATAGATCTATCCATAACATTCGTGCTTTCGAACGGTCATCCGGTCTGAAATTAATGGTTCATGATAATGGGCAAAAGTAATTGTGTTAAAGTGGGAGTTAGACCAATACATAAAAGAGATATGGACTTGTGTTCATTCTTGCAACCATTGTCTCTACCCGTGAACCAGAGAAAAGCAGTTAAAGTTTTGGGCTATGAAAATCACAATAGAAATTTTAGTATCAGCATTCATAAGTATTACAATTAGAGGAGTTGACCACTCAGCACGTAACAATTAAACCAGTTTAAAGATAGTTTATGACCAACCAAGTAAGCTTAACATTACCTTATGACAATCAAGTAGTTTATAAAGAGTTATAGACAACCAAACAAGTTTAATATCAGTTTCTGACAACCAAGCAAGTTTAGAAGTAGTTTATGACCAAGCATGTACCTACCCCAAAGAGCAATTATAAAACATTTATAACTCAATTTAAAGCAAGAAAATGTGGGGTATGAACTCACCTCGACGTTGTGAACGAAAGTGATGCTAATAATACGCTCTGCGCAAACAGAAGTCAATATGGCTCGGTCATGTTGTTGTGGTTTAACTACTCGGCTAAATCTAATAATTTAAAATTGTGTATTCGAGTTCTTGATAGATATGTACATCAACGTGACCCGCTGATAAAATATTTAAGTTCCAAATTATAATAGTTTGGTGGTTGGTTAAATAAATTAAGTAAGCACGCACCAAGTATATAATGTATTCCGTACACATTACATATGACAAAAAACGATTATATAATTCTTTTGTTGAATTATATAATAGAAACAACATTCTTGCAAAATAAACAAAAGTATATATTTATTTTGTAGTTACTATATAAAGATCGTGATAACAATAATTAGACAATATAGTTCGACACATTTAAAGAAAATCACCACTTAATTAATAATCGTCACGTTTTAGTAAAAGTATAACTTTTATCGGTTTACAAATATAATAGTATTTATTTATTTTATCGATTTACGATTATAATATTATTTATTTATTTTATCGGTTTACAATTATAATATTATTTATTTATTTTATCGGTTTACAAACACAATAAATTTATCGGTTTACAAATACAATAGTAGTTTGTTGTAAACACAATGTAAAGTATTAAACTTTATAGAAAATTTCGACATGACCCATTCGTTTATACACGTTTTCCATACTTACCAATTCTCAATATTTTCCATTTTCCAAACCATCTACGTTACACTAGTCGCGTTTTAATATATCCATTTAGACAAAATGATCACTATAACTTGATAAAACCAAACACAACCCATGTGTTATAATTTAAAAGTCAAACGCCCGATTTGAGCTATGTAAACACATAATTACACATATCATTATTTTTATAGTTCTCGCAATAACGACCGTGTTTGACATATTTATTTGACCATTTCATTCCACCATTTAGTCCGTTTTATAGTTACTAAAGTTAGATACGTTATTAGTCGATTCCTAAATCACAACCAACCATGAATTGTAATCGCGCCCGATGCTCTAAATCCTTGCAAATCCGCGTCCAAACGCACTCAAAGCTATAAATCAGCAATCCCAAACGCCCCTGTATAACAATCAGTAAACCCAAGCGCCCCTTTATACACGACTGCAGTCCCAAACACACCCTTACACGCTGTCAACAGAACCAAACGCCCCCTTATACTCCTATCAGCAGACCCAAACGCACCTGCTGTGATTCTGCCCGAACTGAACAGCCTCCTGCTGCATTTTTCATCTAGCCAAACCAAGACACAAACACCCGAGGCTGCTGAAACTCGGATCAAATGTATAGCCACTCTTAGTGGCTGAATCTAAATAGAAACAACAACAAATCGCTGTTGTGGTATACAAAACACCTATAAGGTTCGGTAGGCATCGAAACAAACACCTCGTGTCTGTTGTTGAACCGCAGCAAAACCAACACTCCTTTTATTAGGGCTGAATACAACAAAGCACGCTGGTGTCAAACTTGTGGTTATAGAGGTGGTGGTGTTCTGTTGATGGTAACGACGAAGTGATAACAGATCTGGTGTATAGGTGCTCGTATGGTGGTGGTTGTGTGGTTATGATGGCTGTAGTGTTTCGATTGTGACCATGTTTTGGTGGAGACGACAAACCACTGATGATAGAGGTGGTCAAACACCATAGTTGTATAAATCGGACCTGGTGATGGTAGTTTAGTGATGATGGTAGTTTAGTGGTGATGATTGACGGATCTCGGTGGTGCAAACAAAGACGACTTTCGTCGGGGTGATGGTGGTGATGGTCGGGTGACCATGATGGTGACAGAAACAAATAGGTCTCGATGGGTGGTGGTATAGAGTGACGAACGTGGTCAATGACCATGATTTGTGGTTTCTCATAGTGATGGCGAGGAAAGAGGATGGTTGATGAGACGTGGCGGCTGCGGTTGAGATGGCCGGAAAAATTTGCCGGCGACTGGACGAGTAGGTGACGGCTGGAGAAATAATATAGAGATATGTGTGTTTTTATTATTTAGGTTTAGGGTTTGTGGGGATATGAGATAAAACCCTAATTTTGTTTCTATATATACTAATAAAAGTTCGATAAAACAAAGTGAAAGGTTTTCAATAATACAGGGACTAAGAATGTAATTTTTATTATAACTTTTGTTAATACATTGTTCGGGGCTCGTTCGCGTTTGTTAAATATCGATTCGTTTTACGAATTTGCGCCGTTGATCTAAAAACATTTTTTTTACAATAAAGTAGAGTATTTACTCGACGAGTTTTCGTAATCGTTTACATTTTTATTTAAAATTGTTGTTATTTATCGGTTAACTCGAATAGTTGCGTTAAAAGAAAAATAAAATTCAACTTAAATGTTCTCATTTTTAACGTACATTATTAATACTAAAATAGAAGTATCAGATATTTTAATAAGTCTTTCTATTAAATATCTCTGAATAATTAAAAATAAATATTTGATTTGTATCACTTCAGTTCTCAAATTTTGCGCAGTCTTTTACAATATCTAAAATAAACTCCCGTTCGAATCAAATGACTTTGATATCTCTCGAAAAGGAATTTTGATTAATAAATAATATAATTTATTATTATTTAAAGTCTAGAAAATTCCTGGTTGTCACATTATTTGTCTTCAATTGCTACAATCAAAAGATTATAGTAGATTTTTGAATGATCACAGGTTTTCCAAATCCCTGTGAACGATCTCGGTATTACCACTTAAAAGCTATACACAAACGAAAGGGTCATACTTGCCTCTGCGTTTTTAGTCAATCCGGTAATTCATGTTTATAAATTTAAAACTTGTTTCAATCCAACCACACCGGACGCATCAACAATTCATGTATATGTTGCCGCAAGTAACATTGCCATATCATTCCCTTTCTTTCGTTAATAACTCCATCCCACGATGAATAAATTTTTTTAGAACGGAATGTTAGTGGTTAGTGGGTACCATTATGCAAGTACATACAATCATTTCCCTAAAGTGATATTGATAGGTGATATCATTATTTGAAATCGTATAGTAGAGCATAAGTTGTATCATTCAACACTCCCAGTCTAAAGGAAGATATCAGCTTCTTAGAAATTAAAATGTGAGTGGCACCTAACTGTACACTACACTAAGCCCCAAATCGACAATGAAAACTTTTTTTTATAGAAAACAAAAATTACACGTAATATTTAGTTTAAGGTTAAATTGCTACACTAGAAGCCATCACCAAGTTATATGCAGTTAAGTTGTCGTAGAGACGTAGACTAGCATTCTTATATATTTGAGGAATCTATCTCTTCCAACCTCATTTGCTCAAAGCGTCGGTATCGCCCTAATTAATTTTTTGGAACACAAACCTTGCTTTTTCACTTGCCCCTAGGGGAACTACTAGCTCACAAGAAGATACATATTACTGACTTGTGGTAAATGATTATAGTACTTTTGCTTAGACAAGTAACAGAAAGCTACGCAATGAATACAACACCTCCCATCTTGAAACATTCATTCACAACATGTGTGTGTTTTCAGTACTGAACATGCTTCAACAATCTACTATAAAGGCATGAACGTTGTCGTTGAACCACGGATATGAGGTTTCCTATATAATTTACTACTTTCATACCGATATAATCCTGGGATTCAACTTAACTTAGACGTGTGAAATGGCATTTCGCTTGCTAATAACAAGTTTTCTTATACAAACCATACTTTTACACCTAGAAGATTTGCTTTTTGAAATAACATTTTGTTTGTATATTAGTCAGTTAGAATACCTACTTTCTCTAACAATTATTTAGATTTCATTCATAGTTATTACTTTGATTTAGCTTATACCAATGTCTCATAATAGTTATACTTATATCTGATACACAAGCTTTATTTTGCTCCCTCTATCACAAAGTTTTTAGATTTGGTTAGGTGTAATAATTAAAGATTTTTACTTCTAAAAGGTCAATTTTACTCTTCCCTTTAATACACCATTTATATGCAAATATTAGAATGATGGGGGTGCTTGTATGGGTACAATAAGGTGCTTGCTTGGGCATAATAGGGTGGGGAACTGATTCAGCTGGATGGATATGAACACAAGATCCATACATTATTAGTAGGACCCCGATAGAAAGAATATATTCTCAAAACCTTGTCTATGATTTTGATTAGGCTTATTATATAACGGGGTTAAGCGATCAAATTTATCATAAATCCCTTTATCTTTTGTTACCGACATGATAACGTTTTTATAGTCGAATAATGACACTATTCTGTGGAGCCTTCTTGCCAAAATCATTGTTGAAAAAGAAGTCAATTGAACATCAATCTTGTGCGATTGTGAGCAAGAAACGAAGATGGATGACATAATAATGCTTCATTTTATCTGCATTTCTCGACTCTCCGACTAATCAAACTTTAGCTAATCTATTGCCATTGCACGTGTTATATTAGTCATTGTTTCTTGCTTTTTTAATATATCTTTGACTCAAAGGTGAAAATGTTACCATTTTGGGTACATGGTTACGTAGGACGCTGAACAAAATATATGAGTTAACTCCTTATGTACATCCTCTATTGGTAGAGGAAGCCAGATTCATATTCACCTACCATATGCGTTTTGTCTCATGGATTGTAAAAACAAACTTCGGCACATGATTTAATGTCTTCTTTCTATTCTTGTAGCAGTTGGGAGAAAAGTACATCCTTTAAGGAAATAGGTACTTTTCGGTCATCATTCTGAAAGGAATAAAGTATATAAGGATATGGCTCTTAGAGCTCACTTTCTAAAAGTAAGTTACAGTTCTTGACATACTAAACACTGCATGAGGAAAATATATTGTTTGGCATCAAAATCAAACTAATTCTTGCATATATTTTAGGCACCACCTAAAAATTGGTTACCACAAGGGTCTATTCCTTAAGCTACAACTGTTGGCACACAGTTTTCTACTATCTCTATTGTTGGTACTACTAACATGGTATGTAAATAGATGTCTTGACTAAATATACCCTTCCCATCACCGACTTCTTTCAATGTGAAAAAAGATAAAAGATAATGAAATGAACACAAGTAATTTAAGAATATGGAAGAAACTTGCATGTTAACTACAATTCTAGTGACTATATCTATTATATACAGGATATCTAGTGACTATATATGTTATATGTAGGAATTCATTTATGATTGTAGTGGCACATGTGAGTACTTTGCTGATGTTAATCTTCTTCATCCCACACATGGATTAAAATCTACAATGTAAAGCCACGGTAAGTCATGTAGCAGAACTTACTTTATATGTTTATCTACACCCATATTCTTGGTAGTTATAGCTTCATCCGTCTATGATGTATTACAACAAGCTTGCTTCTGCTAAAAGTATGGACTTCATATACTAATTTAGTGCAGTGAGATAAGCAGAGCTCAGGGCAGACTCACAGACTTGCTTTAGAATGTTTATGTTTATTAACCACAATATAGTAAGCTTTTGAGAATGAGCATGTAAAGTGTCCGAAGTGGAGGTAAAGGGGATTCTGGGCAGCGTATTCGAGATGAAATCCTGGTGATTTAAGTTGCGCAACATTCTTTGATATGGTCTTGTAGTTTAAATTACATGCATATATTTTAAATTGAATCTAATATTAAGTTATTAACATATTTACCAAATGTTGAGAAACAATGATTGTGTGGGTGGAATGATGGAGGGGTGACAACATAAATTTCATAATAACACAAGCCCTAATAACATCGTGATATGCCAGGTATCTTGCAAGTGAAGCTAGTATACTCCTTGAAACTTTTGATACACCAGAAATGCTGACAGATTGTTACTCATTTTGTTACAGGCGCTGATTGATTATATTAAAAGTGAGTTTGACATGAATTTTATTGGAACAAACTTGATGCAAATGGAATAACAAAAGAAAGACTTCTAAGCTATGATGGGCCATTTGAAATGAGCCAATGTTCAGGGGAGACCAAAATGACAGCCTCTTGCGTGATCTGGCCAGCATTAAAGGTTTGGACTGATTTATGAGAACTATTTATTCATAAAGCTAGAAGTTAGTACTTTGTATTATAAACAACTGATGATGGTAATGGTTAACTATTTGATCAAATTGGATCTGAATACAACATGCTTTTTTGGAATACTCTACTGAGTTTGATAAAAACTAAAGGGACGCTTGGTTAACCTGAGGGGAATGGGAATGGAAAAGGGTAAGGGAATACAAAGGAATGCAATGAACATTCTTTAGTATTATCATTATCATTGTTGGTGCTTGGTTAATATAAGACGTGATGGTGATTGGAGATGGTGGCAACAACTGTTAGGGTGATAGTTAGTGGTCACGACGATGACGGTGGTGGTAGCGACAATGGTCGTGGTCAGTGGTGGTGTCAAAGATTGGTGGTGGCGTTAGGAGGGTGGTGGTAGCGATAATGGTGGTGGTCGGTGGTGGTGGGGGCGTCGGAGACTGGTGGTATCGGAGGGTGGTGGTGGCGTTAGGAGAGTGGTGGTAGCGACAATGATGGTGGTCATTGAAGGTGGTGGCGTCAGAGAGTGGTGGCATCGGAAAGTGGTGGTGTCGGAGAGTGGTAGTAGCGTTAGGAGAGTGGTGGTAGCGACAATGGTGGTAGTTAGTGGTGGTGGTGGCGTCAAAGAGTGGTGGTGTTGGAGGGTGGTGGCGTTAGGAGGGTGGTGGTAGCGACAATGGTGATGTTCAGTGGTGGTGGTGGCATCAGAGAATGGTGGTGTCGAAGATTGGTGGTGGCGTTAGGAGGGTGGTGGTAGCGATAATGGTGGTGGTCATTGGTGGTTGTGGCGTCAGAGAGTGGTGGTGTTAGATAGTGGAGGTGGCGTGAGGAGGGTGGTGGTAGCGACATTGGTGGTGGTCAGGGGTGGTGGTGGCGTGGAAGAGTGGTGGTGTGGGACGGTGGTGGTGGCGTTAAGAGGGAGGTGGTAGCGACAATGATGGTGGTCAGTGGTGGTGGTGGCTTTAGAGAGTGGTGGTGTCAGAAGGTGGTGGTGGTGTTAGGAGGGTGGTGGTAGCGACAATGGTGGTGGTCAGTGGTGGTCGTGGCGTCGGAGAGTGGTGGTGTCGAAGAGTGGTGGTGGCGTTAGGAGAGTGATGGTAGAGACAATGGTGGTAGTGGCGTCAGAGAGTGGTGGTGGCGTTAGGAGTGGTGGTAGCGACAATGGTGGTGGTCAGTGGTGGTGGTGACGTCAAAGAGTGGTGGTGGCGTTAGAAGGGTGGTGTAGCGACAATGGTGGTGGTGGTGGTGGTGTTAGGTGGAGACACACATATACATGCGTCAATCTATTACCTTGAATCAATTACCCCCAATTTACAGTGGAATGGTTCATTACCCATTAGTGGGAAATGATTACCTATAATTTCATAAACCAAACACTATTAATCATTCATTTTCCCATTCCTTGCCCCCTAATACCCTTAACCAAGCAAAGCAATCCTTTTAGTTTAGGTTATCAATACAACAATCTCTTCTTGAATATTGTAGTTGTTAAAGCATTCCCAGCCCCCGAGGAACATTATTGTTTAGTTTACTTGTTCAAATCACTAGAGTATTTGCAATAGTTTTCTTCTTAAAAATCTCTCTAGAAGTATGAGTTCTTGTTTTTTTATATTGCTGATGTTTTTATTTCATTAAATTACTTATAGGTACCTTTGATTTATAAGCGTCCATTATAGAACAAAAGAGTTCAAAATGATGGGCGCATGGTTTACATTGTTGCGTGACTAGATAATTATGCTGAATTCTAGTGTTTTCTTTATGGTTATTTATTGAATTTCTATTGTGTTAGTTTGATTTGAGTTTTGTATAAGATCTTTCTTGAGCTGTATTCAAGTATTATATAACATGTACTCGTTGTGGTTTTCTATTATAATCACATCAAGTTTAGATCAACTGTTTGTAGTTAACGATTATTATTGATTTCAATTCAACTTCTATTTTTGAGTTTTTGGAATAAAGAATGAATAAATCACGCCAGCGGTTAAGGAAACTTGCTGGTTCAAGCCTTCTGATAATATCCTTAGCGTTGAGAAGTCAACAATACTCTTTAAATTATATGATCAATAAGTTCATTCATGGAAAACACGAGGCCTAAATACTTTCCTTGTTAGATCCAACACATTCATAAGCTCTTTAACATAACTATATGCCTTAGAATAGCAACAAAGATAATAATCTCAAAACACTATGAGATAAGGAAAAAGGCAACCAACATAAACTTTGTGATCTTCGTGGTTAAAATTCACAGAATATGTGGAATATGCGTCTTCACAGGGTTCGAGTGTGGACTACACCAAAGTCTACCAAACATAAACCACACTCTCTTAATTTCAGCAACGTATACCTCTTTTTGTTCGCTATAAACAATCTGCCACATTTTTGCTTATTTTGCATATGCAAATATCCAGTTGGTTAATGACTCATCACTGTTATCTTGTTGGTGGATAATGGCAGTTGTATATATGAATTTACTTACACAATACAAAACACCATAAACATACTTCTAATTAACACGTACTCGATGAATAGACACTGATAACCAAATAAAAAACCAAACTAACCCTAGTAGGTTAGTTTTTCTTGACAAAAAAACCTAAGCATTATATAAGTAGAGAAGATAGGTTACTACCAGTTACAGACTATCGACCAAATCAAGACCAAGAAACCCTAGGTGTACTCCTTAGTCTATAACTTGTGCCTATGCCAACTAGTTTGGCCAATGTCTCAACATAGGAACATGTAGAATGGCTGAAATTATCTAGAATCTGGTAAGTCGTGTCTGTTGTGTTAAACATAATAGCATGAACTCCAAAGTGAATAAGAACTAGACCGTCCTCCATTATTCACAATGGGCACCAGAATCTTGTCCAACCTTGTAAGAAATCAATTAAAGGATTAAGATTAGGGTCAGGGTAGGGAATAGAAAACAACTTGTTCCAAGTTTTCTTAACGAGAATGTTTGTCAGTATCCACACATCACCAACATGCTCGTTTTTGAAGCTACAGACCATGCATAACCCTTGTGGTAGTACACCCAAATCAAATGATATAAATCCTACTCCAACATCGGGAAGAACAACCTTATGAAATGTTTCCATTCTCCAATCTATAGAAACAATAGAACACGAATTGTGTGGCGCAAACAAAGCTAACCAATAGAGTCTTCCTTCATAATACACACCATTGCCAAATATAGAACCTTTAGTTTGAAGAATTCTAACGGTTTTCCAGTTCCCGTTATCTAACGAGAACATCTTAACCTTGTAGTTTCCCTTAGAAATTGTGACCAATTTGTAGTCCTTATCTATGATTCTTCCAAATCCATACTCCGCTCCATATGGATGATCATGTTCATAACGTAAATCAATCGCATGATTATAACGTGTAGCTATGTTGTAAAGTGCCACCCCATTGCTCAAGTTTACGCATAGACGGCCATTGCACGACCCGAACACTCTAACAAATTTGTGAGCATTTAACGGATGACCAACGCTTGTGAACACTTCAGACTGTTTATTTAACAAGTCATCGGTTAGTAGCCGTGTTTGAACACCCCCGTCGTTTTTAAATACTAAACGTCTGCGCGTTGATGCCTCGGTATGGCGTTGAATGAATGTGGCATCGGATATGACTGAGTACCAAGTTTTGCAAATACTTTTGCACAATAACAATGTTGAAATCAGCAAATGTAGGAATATAACGACCAACAAATCCATGCTTATACCTTCAAAAGTAGCCATTCTTTCTTA
Source organism: Glebionis coronaria (assembly GCA_025667525.1). NCBI lineage: Eukaryota > Viridiplantae > Streptophyta > Magnoliopsida > Asterales > Asteraceae > Glebionis > Glebionis coronaria. Next base: position 185,103,686 of record CM046881.1, read on the forward strand.
GTTTGATTATTGTTTTGTGTAGACACACGAATTTATGCTTAGTAGAAAGTGTATTTATGGTAAAAGTTGGAGAGTGGGTGGTTTTAATTTAGTTTTGTTAGTGCAACCATTACGATGTTTAATCGATATAATCTCTTTGTGGTTTATTGATGACAAATGTATAACTCGCAATACATTATGTAAAATGTTAGGGTACTCGTAATCACTCAAGAATATATTTGTATACTTCTCTCGACACCTCCAAGATCGAATTTGGCATGAATCACTCAAGGTATAAACAAGTCATTAACCATACTAAGTGATCAAGGAATAATTGTTTCTTAAAACTCACTTTTAATTAAAGTGACAAAGTATTTTTTTTAAATAACTTTATTTTTAAGAAAATGTTTTATTAAAAAGAAAATGGAAATTTGAATTCGGCATATTCCAAATGGTCTAAGAATATACCATTGAGGTATAAACTTCACAAGATGGCATTTCCCCACTAATGGAAAAAAGAGCACAGACTCCAAATCCCGAGGTCCAATAATTGTACATGCGGTTCATTATTGATAATGAACCGGAGGGGCATTTAAAGAACCGCTGGTATTTATAGCCGTTGCTCTCTTGCCCTATAAATAGAGGATCATTTCCATCTTTTCTTTTAACCCTTCGTGCACAGTTTCTTTAAAAAACATCTTAGATCCTTTATTAGTTAGTTTTGATTAATCTTGTTTAAGATGTGATTCTATCCTCAATCCTCTCATCCTCTCAAGTGCAAAAAGAAGAACACTTTCTTCACTATGAAGTGTTGGGTTCACAACATGATGAAGATCTCTCCTTCTATAGATCTAAGTTATGTTTATAGTTTTACTACAATGTAAATCATGAAGATCCAAGTTGTGTGTATGCTTGGACTTTATGTATATTTAGTAGATCCAAGTGAGGGGTTCACTTGGATGTGTTTGTAATAGTAGTAGATCCAAGAGATGTGTATCCTTGGATTAGGTGTTAGGTGTGTAAATCCAAGGTTTGTTAATACTTGGATATAGTGTTAGAGTCACAGATCTAAGTTATGTGTATACTTAGATCTATATGGTTTATGTGTTTAGGCCACAAAACACAAGGTATGTTATGTTGGGCCATAAAACATAAGTAGTGGAGTCATGGGTGCAAGATCGGTTCTAGCTTGGATTAGGACTCGACATGTAGCTTAGTGTCAGAAAAGAATGTAAGATACCGGTGAATGTGTTTGGACCATAAAACACAAGGTTTGTTATGTTGGACCATAAAACATAACGGCTTTGGTTGTACCCGAAGAAGGACTCGACATCTAGCTTAGTGTCAGAAATGTGTAAGCGACGTGTATGGTTTTCTCTGCATTGCAAGGAGCTTTGTTGACTAGTGAAGTAACTCTCGAGTTGGGTACTCGAGGAGTTTAGTAGGGCGAAGAGGAGCTTCGTATCCGAACCGCTATAAATCATCGTGTCGGTATTCTATTTTATATTTATGTCTTTACCTTTATAGAATCATTTATATGTTGTGTGTTGTGTGCAACACATAATCTAAACATCTAAGTTGTGGAAAAGTTAAGGCTTAGCACGTGTGTGCTTCATGTTTAGATTATGGTCAAGTGTGCATCATTTAGTCTAAACATCTTAGTTGCGGAAAGTCTAAGGCTTAGTACTTGTGTGCTTACGTAGCGTTTGGTACGTCGTAATGAAAGAAGGAATAGAAAACATCACTACGACGGAACGCAGAAAGTGTGTTTATTTACAATTACGTAATGTAATTACTCATTACATGTAATCAACTATTACATCAAAACCTTTCAATTCATTCATTAGGGCCCCCTTGTTTTTAATCCATTACGTCCTGTAATAAAATAAGAATTACATAAATACCTTTATTAATTACCCATCAAACAAAAAATATAAATCATAAGAGGTAACTTTAGTCTTTTTATTAAGGGTTAAGTCTATAAAATAAAAACGAACTTTTTATATTTTACAATTATAGTAAACGAACTTTATATATTACTAATATAACCATTATAACTTTTAAATTTCGAACTTTATAGTAAACCTTCTTGCTAGCAACCTCCTACAACCGGTCACAAAACCGACACGTCATCTTTATTAAAAAAATAATTTTTTTGCTGACTTGAAACTTTATATATTACCAATATAACCATTATAACTTTCAAATCTTGAACTTTATAGCAAACTTTATTAAATAAAAATTTGCTGACAACCATTATAATTCTCAAAGTTTTACATCGTTAGTCCTTTAACTAACGATCGTTTTTTTCCCAAAAAAATTTCAGCTTTAAAAAAAATTGTAATTCTGATTTTAAAAAAACAAACTTTTTTTTCGAAAAGTTTTTAAAAAACAAACTTTTTTTCGAAAAGTTTTTAATAAAATTAGAATAAAAGTTTTTTCGAAAAGTTTTTTAAAAAAAAATTTTCAAATTTTTTTTTGAAAATTATTTAAAAACATTCTTCGAAAAAGTTTTTAAAAAATCCAAATATGTTTTAAAAAAGTTTATTTGTTTTTTAAGAAAAAGTTTATTTCAATTTATTTTTTAAAAAAGTTTATTTATTTTCGAAAATACCGAATATTTTCAAATTTTTAATTTTTTTGGTGGTGAATTTATTTTTTAAAAAAGTTTATTTATTTTCTTTCTTTTAAAAAACAAACTTTTTTTTTTCAAAAAAATTGAAACAAGATTTAAACATTTTCTTTTTAACTTTAACTTTTTTTTTGAAAAAATTATAAAATTTAAATTAAAGTAAAAACTTTTTTGTTTGAAAAAAAAACGATCGTACTAAAGGACTAACTGCAAACCAAGGATATTCAGCCGGTAACATTAGTGTATTTAACCCAAAACAATAAGTTACAATGGTTATATTGGTAATATATAAAGTTCATTTACCATAATTGTTAAAAATGAAAGTTCGTTTCTATTTTATAGACTTAACCCTTTTATTAATTACATTCCATTACATCTTTACAACCAAGCATGTTTACAATCGTAATAAACCATTTCATTACTTCATCTATTCCATTACAATGTTCATTGCATTCTATTATAAATTCAGTTTTCCATACCAAACATACCTTTAGTGTTTAGATTCTTGCTTGATGTACTCTTGATTTAATGTGTTTGTGTGTTTACTTACTTGTTGTTTATTTCTATTTCAAACACATAATCATATTTAGTTAAGTTTGATAAGGAATTTGATACAAAGGATTGTTAAATCTTAACATGTAACAAATGGCTTAGTCTAATGTTGGTTGTTCCATAAATGGACCCGCGGTTCTTTAGTGATAATGAACCACACCATATTTATTGAGCCGCGGACAGTGGGTTATTAAAAATGTTTTGAAAACTTAATGAGAAACTCTGCAACCCCCCCCCCCCTTCTATTTTCTACAATTGGTATCAAAGTGAGGCTATTCAAGATCTTTGAAGTATATTGTGTTTTAAAGCTTGTATCGATCTTTGCTCTCATTTTCAAAACAAATGGTTTTTAAAAATGGAAACGGTTTTTAAAATAGAGACGATCTTTGTACCAAATTGTCCATGAAGAGTGATTACTTATGAAATGTGTTTTGTTGTTTAATTTGTATAAGTTTGGTGTTAAATAAACTTTGTATAATAGCTTGATACTAACATGTTTGGAAGTAGAAAAATCTTTTATGTCATAATTAACTCTAAAATACGAGTTCTATGTGTCTTAAATGATTTTTTAGAGTCCTAAGTCCTTCCAAAAAGTTACTAAATAATTTTGGTCAAAAACTCATTTTTTTGTCCTCTGGCCGCAGATCATTAATTGTTCCCTGAGGTTCGTTATCAATAACGAACCGCGGTCAGTCCAACACAGATTTTTACAAACTTTGAAAAATCATATAAAATCAACCGTATGTCCGTAGAAGTCGTGCCACCCGCCATTTCGGACGTAATTGAGTCTTCTTTCTTTTAACAATACTTCCAAACCTTTACTCAAAATTTAAAGTTGGGTTGTTTCCTAAGTTCTATTCTTTGTCCAAAGAATTGAGTCACAGTTTGTTGTAAAACTTGTGTTTTACTCTTTTATTTTAAGTTGAACATCTCTTGTTGATATATCTTTAAAAATTGATATATTTATAAAGTGTTAAACTTATTTAAAATTTTGAAATGGGTGGAAAACTATTTTCAAATTAAATAAAACTATGTATACTTTGTTGTATCTAACACTCAAAACAAAGATGAATGTTTTTGTTGTTTTTGATGTGTTTTGGACATTGTTAAGTGATCATTACTATTTGTAGTAGTGTTACTTACTTGTCTAATTTTTTGTGCATAGTATATAGTATCAACATCTCTAGGTTTACAAATGTTACATAAACATCTTGTACACCTCGACATGTCCATTAACACTCTTAGGTTTGAAAGCTTTGTGAGCTTGTCAAGTCAATTGATTGGGTCGTCTTACTCGATCATCATGTTATTAGTTCAAGTAGATTAATGTCTCACTATAAAACATGAAACACTCTTTGAAAATCTTAGCTATTTTCTCTTAAAGGAGTGTTTGTGGGAATCAAGAAAAATTTCGAATATATATCAACTCATTATTCAAATTATGATTGATATCATTATCGAATCTAATTGACATGTTTTTTTAGTGTAGACATGAATGTGGATTATTAATAATATACATTGGATCATAACTCACACTTGTGTTGATGATGGTATATTGAATCTACTTGTTCAAACATGTTAGACAAATTTGTTTAATAATTGCTTAATACACACAATGGAGTCGGTTTGACAACTTGGATGTTTCATCCGAAATACTCAAGTAATTTACATTGCAATGCAATTGGTAAATGTGTCATTTCCGAAAGACCAATCAAGAGTGTTCTAACAAATTGTGTAAACTTTGTTTATACAATTCAATGTTGATGGCCTCAAGATCTATTGAGGTAAATAACCTTAACTAGATTTCTATTGACAAGATATGCAATGGTGCATTCTTAAACCCTATTAGGTCATGCATTGTGTCGTTATACATACTTCATCTTTGCTACACTTCATTAGGCAAATGTAGGAATTACATTTAGTCTAACTTGAGAATGACTACTAGAGAACCTATTGCACTAGAAATTGAATTTGAATTTATGGTTGAATTACTTCATGTGAGAATTTGAGTTGGTGTATAACTCATAAAAATGGTCATGCTTAGCCAGAATTGAGCACCTCTAGTGATTGTCTCATACTCATTCTCTAAATTGATCAAATGGCGCTTCTTAAATATGACTAATGATAGTTTACTTCGATGAACTTTGTATGTCATTAGGAGTCTTTTTCTTTTCTAGCCATTAGGTTTTTCTTAGCTTTCTTCCTACGTGCTAATTGAACTTATGTGTTTTTCCTTTGTGTGTGTTCTAGATTTTATTGCTCTTTAGCATAACTTTATGATAAGTTAGACTAGAACATTAGGATTTGCTGAATTAGAAAATTCCCCTTGTCCTCCAAAACACACCTTTTGTAGGCGGATCATTAGTTGTCAGGCGGCTCAATATATTTATTGAACCGCGGGCACAATTAATGAACCGCAGGTGATAAACAATTATAAATTTTAGAAATTTTTAGTAATCATTTTTTTAACAGCAGGATTTCATTAAGCTAGCAAGAAGCTAGACAAAATTACAAAGTGTAAACATCAAGAGGGTTTTGAATCCAATTGCTCCATGAAATAGAAGATAATTTGTTCCTAGTAGAATACCAACGAATAGAAAAGTCTACAATCTTATCAAATACTTAACATGTTACGTGTAGGAAGTTCGGAACCAAAGATCGTCTTGTTGCGAAAATTCCATAAGGACCAAAGAACGACACCGCTAATCACCTTTATAATATCTTTCTTCTTTGAAGACATTTAAAGATCTTCGAGCTAGTTATACAACTCGCGAAGGTTAGGAATGGTAGGAGGAAGGAGATCCATCCAATTAACAACCCAAATCCAAACCGTAGTAGCATTTTTAGTAACCATTTTATTGAGCATATATAAATAAACACTTGTTAATAATGTATATAAAATCATTGAAAATAAATAAATAAAACAATAAGTATTTGATAATTTGATAAGAAATAAAAGATGGAACTAGGTTGTATCAGATTGGTATTAGAGTTTTGGTTATAGATAACTAGGTTGTATCATTAAGCCTAGACTATAGTCGTTGCTCTATTGTGTTTTATCATATCACCATGCTCAGTTTGTTGTTATATGAATATGGATTTACATATTACGATTGCTTTCTTCGCTGTTGTATGAATACTCGCTTTGCATGTTTGCGATTTCTTTATTCGCTTCTACATGACTACTTGCTTTATGTGTTTATGATTGCTTTATGTGTTTAAAGATTAAGTATTTGGGGGAGCTATGGATGCTATTGAAATTTCCATCTAACAAGGTGAAAAAGGTTTTTAAGAAAAATGTAGGAGTTAGCTCTTAGTTTTCTGCCATAAGACAGGCTTCTTTTGACTTTGTGGCGAAATGTAGAATTGCATGGATCGATGTGAAAAGGATCCCGTTCAAATTTTTGTCCAATAACACGTTTAATAAGATTGCTCATAAATGGGGTAAACTATTGGATGTCGATGATCAAGAGGAGACTTCTTTCTATTCGAAGAGGTTATGTATTTACATGAAGGTGGTTACTAATATTTTTGAGAATGTCAAGGTTGTATTTGGAGGTAAAAACTACTGGATTAGGGCTAAGGAAGTGTCGGGCTGGATTTCGGAATTTGAGGAGGATTTAGATGAAGAGGTGTTTTCAGGGGATGAAAATGTTAACGATTATAATAATGAGGAACTGGATGTAGGTGATGAATTGGAGGATGATGAAGTCCCAGAAACGGTATTTGAAAATGATGGTAGTATGAAGGAAGGAAAGTCGGAGGATCCATTCGAGATTTATCCTCCTTTAAATAAGGATGAATTAACTAGTAAGGAAACTGAGAAAGATATGGATAGTAGCATCCCACATCCCCCGGGGTTCACACCAGCAGAAGTGGAGTATGAAGGTGATGTGGGTGAAATACATAATATTGAAGTGGGGGAAGGGGTTACAAGCTGTATAGTAATATAAACGATTTGGAGGGAAACAGTGTTAATTGTGCGTCTGATAATGGTAATGGGGAGACTAAGAGTTCAGGAAGGTTTAAAGTATCTAGTGTTCCACATAATGGGGGATCAATTCTTGATCTTGTGGAGGAAGTAGTGAGGGTGGGGAAAATTATGAGGTATAACATGGATAGATGTGAATATAATATTACGGAGATTATCGGTTCCCAAGGAGTGGCAGGGGTGATCGATGAATTTCTTATCACTAAATGTACAAGGCCTCGCCTAGAAGGCTAAAAAAGATTGGGTTAAGGAGTTGTGTATTAAAAATAAGGTGAATATCAGGTGTTCAGGAAACTAAAATTGAGTCTATGGAATTAATGTGTGTAAAACGATGTTGGGGTAATATTGCTTTCGAATACGTACATAGTGATTCCATTGGGAATTCAGGTGGCATTCTTTGTAGTTGGGACCCGAATTCATTTAGTCGGAGTAGTAGTACGGTATTTGACTATTTTATTATTATTAGGGGTACTTGGTTAAAGACCTGGTGCAAAATTTTGATTATTGTAGTGTATGCTCCTCAAGACGCAAGGGATAAACGTATTTTATGGGACTATTTTGTACATGTGTCTAATCAGTGGGTTGGGGATTTTGTTATGATGGGTGATTTCAATGAAGTGAGGTATAAATCGGAAAGATTTGGATCGGTTTTTAATCCGCACGATGCCGATATAGTTAATTCGTTTATCACCAATGCGGGGTTAGTTGAGGTCCCTCTTGGTGGGAGTAGTTTCACGTGGTGTCATAGATCTGCGAATAAGATGAGTAAATTGGATAGATTTATGGTGTCGAAAAGCATTTTTAATGGTAGCCCGAGAATGAATACTATTACTCTAGATAGATTCTTATCAGATCATAGGCCCATTTTACTTCGTGAATCTGATTGTGACTATGGTCCGACTCCTTTTAGGTTCTGTCATTATTGGATGGAGATGGAGGGATTTGACAAGTTAGTGGCTGACTCTTGGGAGGCTATGAATGTGACTGGTAAGGATCCTATTCAGACCTTTATGTTTAAATTGAAATCTCTCAAAATTAATATCAAGGAATGGGTGGGGGACCACAAAAGGAATTCAGTTGGCTGGGTTTCTAATTTACAACAATAGTTGGTGGATATTGATGATAGTATAGACAAAGGAAAGGGGAATGAAGAGTTGCTTCATAAGCGAATGGAGATCGTTAATCGGATTCATGATGCAAAAAAGAATATTGCCTTGGAAGCTGCCCAAAAAGTGAAAATCAAATGGTATATGGAGGGAGGCGAGAACAGTAAGTTATTTCATGGTATGCTTAACAAGAAACGAAGCCAGAATAATATTTGGGGTATTATGATTGATGGTAAGTGGTTGGATGAGCCAAAGGAGGTGAAACAGAAATTCTTTCAGTACTTTAGTGATCGTTTTAGTGTTCCTGATTCTAATCACCTAAAGATCGATATGGATTTCCCTAATATATTCTCAATGGAACATAAGTAAGACTTGGAAAAAATTGTGTCGAGAGAGGAGGTAAAAAAGGCGGTATGGGATTGTGGTATTGATAAGTCACCGGGACCGGACGGATTCATGTTTGGTTTTTATAGACGATGTTGGAATATCATCGAGCACGATGTTTGTAATGTTGTCGAGTATTTTTCAAGCAGGGAGAATTTCCAAAAGGGTTTAATTCGAATTTTATCACGCTGATTCCGAAGATCCCGGATGCAAAAAATGGTGAAAGATTTAAGATCTATTAGTTTGATCAGAAGCCTTTATAAGATCATTGCAAAAAATTTGACTAACCGTCTTGTGGTTGTGATCGGGGAATCGTGAATGAAGTGCAATCGGCTTTTATAGGTGATAGGCAAATCTTAGATGGCCCGTTTATCGTTAGTGAAGTGATGCAATGGTGTAAACGTTGGAAAAAGCAAGCCCTCATTTTCAAAGTATATTTTGAAAAAGCTTATGATTCGGTGAGATGGGACTATTTAGATGAACTGTTAGAAAAATTTGGCTTTGGTGTTAAATGGAGAGGGTGGATTCAAGGATGTCTTATGTCGTCTAGAGGGTCAATTCTCATGAACGGTAGTCCTACTAAAGAGTTCCAATTCGGCAAGGGGCTTAAACAAGGTGATCTGCTTTCTCCTTTTTTGTTTATTCTGATAATGGAGAGTCTACACATTGCGTTTCAACGTGTGGTGGACGCTGGAGTATATAATGGACTTAAACATAGCTCTAATGTGTCTATCTCCCAGTTGTTCTACGCGGATGATGCGATGTTTGTTGGCCATTGGAGTGCGGAAAATATTAATACTTTAATTCATGTCCTGAACTATTTCCATTGGGCGTTGGGGTTGCGTATCAATATGGGGAAAAGTAAAATCATGGGGATTCATTTGAATAATGCTAAAGTTATTAATGCGTCTTCTAAACTTGGGTGTCTTATTATGAAGACCCCGTTTGTCTATTTGGGTATGAAAGTTGGTGGTAATATGTCAAGAGTTGCTGAATGGAAGGAAGTCGTGGATAAGGTGGTGTCTCGGCTATGTAAATGGAAATTGAAAATGTTATCGATTGGAGGTAGATTCACGTTACTTAAATCCGTGTTAGGTTCTACACCGTATTTCATATGTCTATCTTTAAAATGCCGCTTAGTGTGATTCAGAAACTTGAGGCGATTAGAAGTCATTTTTTCCATGGTCATGACCGGGCTCGAAAAAGACTTCTTGGGTTAAGTGGAGTAAGGTGTTAACATCGAAAAAGAAAGGAGGATTAGGTGTTCCTAGCTTGTACGTTCTTAATAGAGGTCTGCTTCTAAAATGGGTCTGGAGGTTCTTTGTGCAGAAGTATTTTCTTTGGTCGAGGGTAATTAAGGCGCTTCATGGTAAGTATGGGGGTTTTGGGATTTAGAGTAAGTACAAATACGGCTCGGGCTGGGCGAATATTGTTGCGGAAGTGGCCATGTTAAAAGACAAGGGAATGACTTTTTTGAGTATTTGCAACATAAGTTGGGTAATGGGGATGTGACTAAGTTCTAGGAAGACAAGTGGTATGATGGTATATATATGAAAGATTTATTTCCACGATTATATATGCTAGAAAATGATAAGTCAATGACAGTGGCTGTAGAAATGTAAATCTTTCTTATGTTTTTAGAGAGAGAAAGAGATGGTGGATTTCACACTTTTAGAGAGAGAAAGTTAAGAGAACTATGTGTAAATTATGAAACCACACACCCTCTCCATCAAGGGAGAGGGTTTATATACCCAAGCCTTGTGATGGGCTTGGGCTTACAATGTTGGGCCGGCCTACACATGTTGTAGGCTAGGCTTGGCTTTGTTTGTTTAATAAAGATGTGTAGACTATGAGCTACTACTTAGTATATTGTCGGAGTGACTGAATCTTCCTAAATACGTAAAAACGTATTTCTAACAATATCCCCCTAAGGGAGGTCACTCCAAACAAGGGTGTTACCCTAGTTACAATAATAAAATAAACCTAGCATACTATGCTTGTCTTGAGCTCGTAGTCTTCGTCTTTCTTTTCTTTTTATTTTCTGGTGAACATGCTGATGTGATCTTTGATATCAATCTTGAACATTAATATCTTGCCTTGATCTTGTTCATCCATCACTTGTGATCTTCGCCTCTTCGTGACTTCACGTCCCACATACTTATACCTTAGTAATTCTTGAAAGCTTCAGAGTTCGATACAGCGGAAGACTTTACTTTTAGGCTTTCTTGAATTAGATGAGGTATTAAGTACATAAAGTATAAGCATGCGGGGACGACTTCTTCTCGGATTCCGCAACGCCACCGTCTTTAAATGCCACAACATAAGTAGACACAAACGAAATGGCTTTGAACATTTCATTCTAAATCGGTAGCATTTTATCTCCGGTCGGTGAAGACCGTTGGACGATATTAGATATCGTACCCGTGACGGATAGTTTCAATTAAGTAATTTCCTGACAGGATTTCGCGGGTAAACCCGTTCTCTTTACTCGACCGTCCAAAGCTGACTGCGAACGTAAAGAGTGAATCATTTGGATAAAATTATCTGCATGATTGAAGCCGTCAATTCTGATTCCTGGAACAAGTTTGATTCATTAAAGAATCGCACCATCGTTGCTTTCCAGTTGTCACGAGCTTGATTCGTATAGAATCTTGCAAGTTACCTACCAAGTGTTGTTTGAGGTTAACACTAGAAGGATTTCCACTCATCATTGTGAACACTAAGGTATCACTCTGAGTGTTCTGGCAAGATCACTAAGATATTGCGTAGAGGCCTGGAACGTGATTAAATTCATTTAAGAATTAAACCACTGCTGCTTTCCAGTTATCACAAGTTTGATTCATAAAGAATCGCACAAGTCACCTACCATGAGCTTTTTGACGTTCGCTCAAGAAGGATTTCCATCTTCATTGTAAATACTTTCGTATTACTCGGATGTTCAGGCAAGATCATGAAGATTTTGTGAAGGACTCTTAAAATCTTTCTTACTTTTCACAGTGTATGAAGAAGCAAGGAAATATGGAAGTGTGTCCTAATGATATATTTGATGATCTCAAATGGCTCTAGACTCTATCGTGCATTTTGGATTTTAGTGATCGGAGGCTGGAGAGGAGTGCCACCTTTTCAATACCAATTTATTCGGAGTGAATAAATCAATAGATAATGCGTTGTCTCCGTGTGATTAAAACAAATATCTTTTAAGAGATATCTGAGTTAGCTGGGATGGGTTGTGCATTGCATCACCGGGTCCATGATGTCTGTCTTCAATATCGAGAATCATTAAAATGATCTCAATAGCATATGTGTTGACCTGGTTTCTGCCTAAAGTTATAAGGAGGGCTTCTTTATTTACACCCTTTATCTTTACAATTATTTTTCATTCTTCAACCCCTTCAATGCTTACCAATACGTCATAACTAGCACCTTGTTGTGATTGTTCCAGTGCTAACTTAAGTACTTGGTCGGCATTCAGCTACGTTCACAATCTTTCTCCAACTTTCCTAAGAACTACTATTTCTAGCTATGGAATGTCCTTGGAAAGATTCCTCCGGTTCTGGAAGAATCATAGGACTTAACCTATCCTACCATCCTTATGTCACCACAATCTTTATCATCGTGAAATAAATGGGTTTTGGGTAAGTATATGTCACCATGAAAATCCATTTTGATATGCAAATCTGTTTTGCTCCCCCTTAACATATGCCATGATATTCGAAAACATTTCGCATATGTCGGGATGAGCCAGCACATTAAGTCAAACCATTTGTGATAATATCCCATATTAAATCACATTTTCTCCCCCATATTAAAAATATTAACCCAATCGATGTTTTTAATATCAATTGATTTAATAAAGTTTTAACAAAGGTTTTGGGAAGAAAAATGCAAGTCCGTTTTATCTTCATGATATCAAATGTATGAGATATTATACCGATTTGTAACATGATCACATATTCACCATATTAGAAAAGAATTGACAAGGTTGGACCTGATAGATGAGAACATCATATGATAAGATCAAATGGTTCTTGTCAGCATATGTTGGTCACCTCGTCACATCTGAAGTCATCTCTTGTCACCACGTGTACGATTGGTATTGTTGTCTTGACACCAGTTAGTGAGCTTGGCACGTTCGACATCGAAGATTCTGAATGCTTGACAATTGCTCCCCCTCAATTGTTGACCCGTGTTCTATTGAAAGAGCTGTAGTCGTAGTTTGAGTAGTCGCATCGTCGAGTATGTAGATACCAATTGTAGATTGCTATGGTTGTAGAGATGATAGCTTCATAAAAACAAGACTTCTCTTGTTTAAACAAATAAATGCACTGAGGCGTACATTGATTTGTGTTAGACCAAGTTATAAAGTAAACTCGTTGAGAGCCAAAGCTTTCATAAGAAATACTTGACTTTAATATGAAAACCGGGTTGCAGTCAGAAATAACTACAAGCCATTTAGGCATGTTTTATGAAATATTTACAACTTTTGTACGAACTCTATTTATGGCGTCGTGTCGATATTAATCAACATTTCTAAGGCCGTAAATATTATCGTACCAAAAGACATGCCTTTGAAAAAATAAAGTAAAAATATTTTTGGATTTTTCTGAATTTCAATTTTTATGGTTTTTATATGGTTTTATATTTTTGTATTTTGCTTTTGTGGATAAAAATATAAACAATATATACAGATGATCACCAAGGATACGGAGAATAGTTTTACCAAGACTATTCTTTCGCTTCATCTGCTAGTTCCTTTAGAGTCTCAGGCGAGAAGGTTCTCATTCCTAGCTTGTCGGCCAAAAATTCAATTCGAGCGCGATCTAAATCCTTCGTGAAAATATCCGCCAATTGATACTCAGATCGGACAAAGTAAAGCTCGATTACTCCATTTTCCACTTGCTCCTTGATGAAGTGGTAGCGAATATCAATATGCTTCGACCGGGAGAATTGAACGTTGTTGCAGCATAAGGCAATTGCACTCTTGTTGTCGCAGTACATCGGAATTTTGTTGAAACCTAGACCATAGTCGGTTAATTGCGATCTCATCCAAAGAATTTGAGCACAGCAACCGGACATAGCAATGTATTCAGCTTCCGTACTTGAAATTACAGCGCTTTTCTGCCTTTTCGATGCCCAACTGATTAATCGATCTCTGATAACTCGATTTTACTCAGGTTAAAAATTATCGTTCTCGTGTTCTGGTCTAATCGAATTGATCTGGTTTAACTATGCGACTCAGTCGTTCTTTGGTGGAAACAAAAGTTGTGTCGTTGTAGTATATTAAATGTGCAAGACAATTAAAGTAAATGACTTTAAAGTAAATCTAAGTCTAATTAAAATAAATGGTGCAAGTATTTAAAAGCGTGACGAAAAATTAAAAGGTACTAAAAGTAAATAACGCAAACTTAAATCTATCTAAGGCAACTTAAAACGCAACTAAAACTTAAGCTAAGGCAATGCCAAAATAAATCTAAGGCATGTAATCTTAAAGTGCGACTAAGTAAAAATGGCGGGAAAAACAAAGTTTGAAAATTGAATTTAAATAAAAACAATAAAATTCGCAATTAAATAAAAACTGGATTAATTTTGCAAACAGGTGAATAATTTCGCAATTGTAAACCACAAATCCGCAATCTTGAAATTGTACACAATTTCGCAATTGGCAAAATTGAATAAATCCGCAATATTGAAATTTATACACAATTTCGCAATGATTGCGAAATTGTGTATTAATTCCGCAATTAGCAAAAATGGTGATGATTTCGCAATCCCTCAACCTCCACAATTCCGCAATAGTCAGATTTCGCAATAATTGCGAAATGATGAAGATTTCGCAATTCAGAAAGGTACACAAATCCGCAATTCAAAAGAAGATCAACTTCGCAATACACGAATATCACAATTTCGCAATAATGGAAAAAGATCAAATTCGCAATGCCCTTAAAGATCAAATTCGCAACTTAGGGAAGTTCAATTCCGCAATACCACGAATGTCACAATTTCGCAATAATGGAAAAAGTTCCTAAATCGAATCAGATTTCCTAAAAACTAGGAAAACTCAAAAGTACGAAAATAAGCTCAAAAATCTTAACTTTTCAAGGACAATAAGCAAAATAAGAAGACAATAAGCTAAATAAAAACACTAGATCAAAGGTAAAACGTATTAAATCAACAAAAACAAGACACGAAAATTAAAAAGACTTAAACTTTTAAGAAAACTTTGAAAACACTTTAAGTTAAATACCAAATAAGCACATAAGATTGTCAAGCTTATGGCTATTTCGTATGAAAACTTAAAAGGTAAAAGAAAAGACAAAACTTTTAAATCAAATAAGCAAATGGATTAAGCAAAAACTTGCTTAATCCGAAATTGGAACCGAATCAAAAAGAAGAAGAGTAGAATGAGATAGATAAAAGTAAACTTGATCAAAGATAAATAAAGATTAAAGCAAGAAAATTAAAAACACTTACTTGTAAATTAAAGAAATTAAAGTGCAAAACAAGTATTTAAATTGACAAGTAATTAAAGATGCATAAAATAAAGTGGAGAATTAATTTGTCAAATTAGCTAACAAAATGAAAATGAACTATCTAATGACTATATATAGGGGAGGATTAGGAAGCTTCCTCCCCTCCTTCCTTTTCTCTAAATTGCATCCTTAGGTCCTTCCTTCTTAATCTCTTTGTTAATTGCACCATTAGTCCTTAAGTCTTTAAATCTTCTTTAATCTTGGACTTTAATGACTTTTGGCTCGGGATTTCTTTGAACTCGTCTTTTAATTCTTCAATAAAATAGACTTGAGTTTTTCGGCTTTAAGTAAACTTCCGTCTTTCGACTTTTTCTTCGATAAATCTTCAGAATTGGTCTTGGACTTCCGTTCTTTTTGCACTCTTGACTTCTTGACTTCGTCTTTCATCTTTTTCTTCAATAAAAGTCCGTAAATGCCCGTGAATGCCCGTTTTTTCTCCACTTTTCACCTTTCCGTCCTAAATCACAACAAAAACACAAACCACGCATAATTCCGACATAAAAGACATAAAATACACGTTTTGGCTCGGTTATTATTGTAATTAAGTGGTAAAAAGGATGGGTGTTTACACACCTATCAAATCTCCTACACTTAACCATTGCCATGCCCTCATGCAATGCTTAGTGACAAAGCAAATTTACACTTTTCTCATAATCAATCAACCTTGGCCTTATTAACATACTAAACAAAAATTAAAGTACTAAGAGAAATTAAAACTTTAAAGTAAACAAAAGGATAGAGAACCATTTTCACTTGAAAATAGCAATATGGAAATAACTTGCAAAGAGATCTAAGACTTACATTAGGGCTTCGGTGCTGCGAAGATTTATCACCCTCAAGTTTCACGTTCCCCAAACTAAGCTTAAAAACGAGATCATTGTTATTATAAGTTAGCAAAACAAACACTTACACACATGGCTTAATTATATGCTTAAACTCCCTTATTCCTAGGTGTATCTCTTATATTTTATTTTTGTCTTAGAATGATCATGAAGATGCATTTTTGGACTTATTGCGATAGTTTATTTAGGCAGAAAGCAAAGTAGGACGATTTGATCAATAGTTCGCTAAAGGACAAAATCTCTTAAAACTGCTTCTCGGGATATCAAAAAGTTCATATCTTGGCATAACTCGCTTCATGATTGGAGACCTTTCTCGGGCCGATATTTGGCATGTACTTCATACTTCGTATCTTGAGAGACGTGCTTGAGATAATGGTCTTCTCTTTGTTAATAGAGTTCTTCAATTGGAGTATTTTTGAGGGATACTCCACTTTGTTGACCACGACTTCATCATTATTTCTTCAATCGCTAATTGGGATTTTGAGATACAACGATCCGCCTCCTTTTCGGACTTGGATCTATTTATCCTCATACCTTGTTAGGGTCTTTTCGGATAGAATTCTCCATGATCTTTATGGGAGTTGATTGCTTTTCGTCGTGAGTCTTGATCCTTCATATTGATTTTGGGAATAATGCTTTTTACATCACCTTGGATCTTTAGCAATAAAATGGAATCCTCATGCCTTGTTAGGGCCTTTTCGGACTCGCCAATCTTCGCGCCCCGTTTCATAAGTTATGCCTTGGCTATGAACTCTTATCATTACCGAGCAACTTTTAAACGATCTTGGGCTAGAAGCTAAGTAACTTTCAAATCGTACGACCTTACTTATTGCAGATAAATTATTAGCAAGCGACGGGAGAATAGGCAGATAATCACACCAAGTGTGCTTGTGCAAGAATACCGACTTATAATTGACTCTATCATTTCTCGTTCTCTACAATTTAAAATCTCAAGTAATGAGACTCGTGGATGCTTAACCTAATAAACCAATTAAGGTCTACATGGTTAAGGATACTAGCTAGAATAAACTTGGATAAGTCAATTCGAGTTGAGTCAAAATAATCGCAACGGGCCTAATATGTCAAAGACTTCTAAACTAGCTACACCACTTTATTAATATTTTTTACTTTATTGCGGGATATATACATATGAAAGCAACGATAAAAATTTTAAAAATTACGACTAAATGGCCAAAGTTAATTAAAAATTTTAAAAATGCTGAAAAAGATGATTTTCCGGTTAAATGAAGGCATTTTAATGGAAAAGTCCACTTAAAACTTCGACAGAAGTCCCCCCTACACTTAGTATAAACATTGTCCTCAATGTTTAAGCATATGGGAGTAAACTCCCCTACACTTAGGACATTGTGCACGTTGTTTAAATCTCGCTAAGGAAGGGACAACTAAAGAGATTCCTATTTTAATATTGAAAAATATAAAATAGTGAATCGAAAAGAGTTTAGGATAGAACCACGGAATCACGGGTCGTCAAGAATCATCAAGAATGGATCATTGAGCGCTAGAATCCCTGATTAAGAGAGGAGAGGAGAGGAAATAGCAAACCAACGGGTCTCCCCCTACACTTATGATAAAGAAAGCTAAAACATAGATGCATGGGTTGCCTCCCAAGAAGCGCTTGATTTTTTATTACCGAGTCGTGAGCCTGACTCGACCTTGATCATCATAGGAAGAAGCATAAAACATATCCACCAGGATCAAAGACATAGTTTTCGTCCATCAAATAGCACAAGCTTAAGGCGAACAAGGCAAGCCAAAGAAGAGTAGGCAAGGTTCCCTTAAGCAACGATGGAGCACGGTGGAAGCAAGGGTGAAGTGGTGCAAGCAGATTTCCATAAGTTCCAAAGATATTTCCTTTTATTTCATTAGGTGGATACTGAGATGGCTACAGAATATCAACACAGGGGTCGAACACCTTTTCCTTTAGGGGAAAATAGCACTCAGGCTCAGCAGAGTGTGAAAAAGATCCGCGAAGAAGCACAACCTCGTCCTCAGAAGGGGGACAAAGAGGTGTTAACTCATACGTGCTGTGGATATCGGTGTCGACCGGTTTCTTCTCCTTTGAAAGAATGTTCTTCAAATCCAAAGTAGGATCAAGTCGATAATCTTCAAAATCAAAAGGAGGTGCATCACTCTCATGAGGGAAGTAAGTGTTGAGAAATTCAGAGAAGTCTTCCTCAAATGAGTAATCGTCCAAAGTAGGATCGAGTGATGGCGGAGGATCTTCATCGTGAGAAGAATCGCTCGAAAGAGTATCGGCCTCATCAAAATCATCATATGTGGGCAGCTCGGGATACTCAGAAGTAAGGTCATCATAATCATTCGAATCTGAGCTAGACTCATCATCATAAGCATCAAAGATCGGTGGAGAATCATAAATGGGAGAAGCGTCCAAATTGGATAGAGAATCATCCACATCATCTTGAAAAAGTAGATTATCAATGCAAGAGTCGAATAGAGGATTGTTGTAGACAACAAAGTCATCAAGCACATTAATCATATTCACTGATTCTCGGCCTCCAAAGGATTTGCTTGTAAGCTTCCCATTTTAAAAACTTGTGCATCATCCCCGACTCTTAAGATTAACTCACCTTCGGCCACATCAACTAAAGCTCGTCCGGTTCTCAAGAATGGCCGACCAAGTATTAAAGGAATACGAGGGTCCATTTCATAATCAACAACGACAAAGTCAACCGGGAAAGTAAATGTGCCAACTTTAATGAACACATCTTCGGCAATACCAACAGGGTAAGCGAGAGTGCGATTTGCAAGTTCAAGAGTCATTTTTGTTGGAGTGAGGTCGGGTAATGATAGTGTTTTCCAAACACTCAAAGGCATCAAATTAATACTGGCCCCGAGATCAACAAGGGCAGTAAATTCTTCAGTTTTGTTGAAAACGCAAGGCAACACAAAACGACCGAGATCTCCAAGCTTTTCCGGAAGTTCTTTAAGAATAACTGCAGAGCAGTTTTCATTTAAGCGTGTGTTGGCGAGTTCAATCAGCTTCTCCTTCTTGTTAAGCAATTCCTTGAATGCTTTAACAAATTTGGGCATGTGGACAAGTGCTTCAAGAAAGCTAATGTTGAAGTTCATCTGAGAGATCATCTTCACATAGCGTGACACTTCGGAGTCATCCTTGGTTAGCATTTTGGTTTTGCCTAAACGAGAGGGATAAGGGATATTGGGTTTAGTTGGTGAAGGTGCAGGTGTAGCAGGTAAAGGTTGAGATGTTGAAGGGTCCTTCCTAGGTACATCGTCATGACGAGGCGGAGGTGGTAATGGTGCACTAATACTAGGTGTAGGAGGAGTAGGGATAAATGGTGGTGGAGGAGGTGTAGATGATGGTGGTGGGATAGGTGGATCGACAATGGTAATTCCACTACGCGTAGTAATAGCACTCACATTTGCTCACGGATTGGTGACGGTGTTTGAAGGTAGAGAACTCGAAGTAGAAGGTTGAGCTGCGGGCAAGAAACTAGCAAGCATATTTTTCAATTCATTTGTGTGATTGCTGAAGGAAGATTGGATATTATCTCGAAGCTCGGATCTAATCTCATTTCCTTGCTTTGTGATATCTCCTTTTAGATTAATTATTTGGCTCTGAAGATTGTTGATTTGCTCACCTTTGGTTCTCATGAAGGCTTCAACATCGGAGTTAATGGGTGGGGCTTGTTGAGCGGGTGGGTGATAAGGAGTAGAAGCTCTTGGTGGGATTTGGTTGCTTCTATTGTAGTTGTTGGCGGGGTTTTGGTTTTGAGGAGAAAAACCGGATGAAAGGTAATTGTTGGACCGGTAGCTCAACAAATTTCTATCCCCTTGAGGTCGAGCTTGGTAATTTTCTGGTGAATAATTACCATAAGTTGCATACACATTTTCCGGATTTCCTTGTGTCGAAGGACAATCGGTGTATGAGTGTGGACCGCCGCATGTTTCACAAGAAGGTGCAACCTCTTTAACTTGTTGTTGTTGTTGGTTTGAAGCGAGAAGCGTAATACTTTTGCTCATTTCAGTCAACACGCGTGTGAGTTCGGTCATATCAGGGTTTGCTGAAGTAGAGGAAACATTGACTCTCGGGTTGTTCCGTGAAGAAGCAGAGGAATCCCAGTTTTTGTGGTGAGTAGTCATGTTCTCAATAAGCTCTCTACACTCCTCGGGTCTCCTTTTCATGAATGTGCCACCGGCGGCTGCATTAATCGTATCCCGATCACGAAAAGTCAAACCGTTGTAGAAAGTATCTATTAAGGTCACAGGGAACATGTTGTGGTTTGGACATCTATCGATCAAGACATTATATCTCTCCCAAGCATCAAAAAGAGATTCATCAGGATCTTGCATGAAACCGCTGATTTGATTGCAAAGGCTCATGACCATGGATGGTGGAAAGTAGCGCGACAAAAAGCGTTGAGTCATGTCATCCCAAGTGTGAATTGAATTCTTCGGGAGACGATCAAACCATTTGCATGATGTGATAAAGTATGTGGGAAGAGTTGTAGGCGAAGTTCATCCATTGTGGCACCGGCGCACTTCATGCTTTGGGTGATTGTAATGAACTTGTCGAGGTGTTTGTTGGCATCATCATCAGGCAATCCATGGAATGGGTTAGTTTGCACTTGCTGAATCATGTGGTGCTTCAACGAAAACTCAGGAGCGTTGATTTGCATCGGCGCAATCGGTCCTCCTCGTCCAAACATGGTAGGTTGACAAAGCTCCTCCATGGTCCGAAGATCGGGCTGTGGAAGAACATTGTTGTTATTGTTAAGGTGCGGTGGATTATTGTTGTTGTTAACACCTGACATACTTAAATCTTCTCGAGTCTCGGGCTCTTGATAATTGGAAGATCTAGTACGCATACACCTACAAAGGCAAAAGAAAACAATACCAAACGCAAAGACAATATATATACACAATAAAAATAAATCTTTTTTGATTTTTGAAATTTTTAATTTTTATGTGTTTTTATCAATTTTTAATTTTTATGATTTTTTGAATTTTTTATGCAAGAAAAATAACGTTCACAAGTGAACGGATCCCAAAAAGCAACGCGTCTTTCACAGAAAACCGTTAATCTTTACGAAAAGAGCCGGCAGCGGCGCCATTTGATAACTCGATTTTACTCAGGTTAAAAATTATCGTTCTCGTGTTCTGGTCTAATCGAATTGATCTGGTTTAACTATGCGACTCAGTCGTTCTTTGGTGGAAACAAAAGTTGTGTCGTTGTAGTATATTAAATGTGCAAGACAATTAAAGTAAATGACTTTAAAGTAAATCTAAGTCTAATTAAAATAAATGGTGCAAGTATTAAAAAGTGTGACGAAAAATTAAAAGGTACTAAAAGTAAATAACGCAAACTTAAATCTATCTAAGGCAACTTAAAACGCAACTAAAACTTAAGCTAAGGCAATGCTAAAATAAATCTAAGGCAAGTAATCTTAAAGTGCGACTAAGTAAAAATGGCGGGAAAAACAAAGTTTGAAAATTGAATTTAAATAAAAACAATAAAATTCGCAATTAAATAAAAACTGGATTAATTTTGCAAACAGGTGAATAATTTCGCAATTGTAAACCACAAATCCGCAATCTTGAAATTGTACATAATTTCGCAATTGGCAAAATTGAATAAATCCGCAATATTGAAATTTATACATAATTTCGCAATGATTGCGAAATTGTGTATTAATTCCGCAATTAGCAAAAATGGTGATGATTTCGCAATCCCTCAACCTCCACAATTCCGCAATAGTCAGATTTCGCAATAATTGCGAAATGATGAAGATTTCGCAATTCAGAAAGGTACACAAATCCGCAATTCAAAAGAAGATCAATTTCGCAATACACGAATATCACAATTTCGCAATAATGGAAAAAGATCAAATTCGCAATGCCCTTAAAGATCAAATTCGCAACTTAGGGAAGTTCAATTCCGTAATACCACAAATGTCACAATTTCGCAATAATGGAAAAAGTTCCTAAATCGAATCAGATTTCCTAAAAACTAGGAAAACTCAAAAAGTACGAAAATAAGCTCAAAAATCTTAACTTTTTAAGGACAATAAGCAAAATAAGAAGACAATAAGCTAAATAAAAACACTAGATCAAAGGTAAAACGTATTAAATCAACAAAAACAAGACACGAAAATTAAAAAGACTTAAACTTTTAAGAAAACTTTGAAAACACTTTAAGTTAAATACCAAATAAGCACATAAGATTGTTAAGCTTATGGCTATTTCGTATGAAAACTTAAAAGGTAAAAGAAAAGACAAAACTTTTAAATCAAATAAGCAAATGGATTAAGCAAAAACTTGCTTAATCCGAAATTGGAACCGAATCAAAAAGAAGAAGAGTAAAATGAGATAGATAAAAGTAAACTTGATCAAAGATAAATAAAGATTAAAGCAAGAAAATTAAAAACACTTACTTGGAAATTAAAGAAATTAAAGTGAAAAACAAGTATTTAAATTGACAAGTAATTAAAGGTGCATAAAATAAAGTGGAGAACTAGTTTGTCAAATTAGCTAACAAGTTGAAAATGAACTATCTAATGACTATATATAGGGGAGGATTAGGAAGCTTCCTCCCCTCCTTCCTTTTCTCTAAATTGCATCCTTAGGTCCTTCCTTCTTAATCTCTTTGTTAATTGCACCATTAGTCCTTAAGTCTTTAAATCTTCTTTAATCTTGGACTTTAATGACTTTTGGCTCGGGATTTCTATGAACTCGTCTTTTAATTCTTCAATAAAATAGACTTGAGTTTTTCGGCTTTAAGTAAACTTCCGTCTTTCGACTTTTTCTTCGATAAATCTTCAGAATTGGTCTTGGACTTCCGTTCTTTTTGCACTCTTGACTTCTTGACTTCGTCTTTCATCTTTTTCTTCAATAAAAGTCCGTAAATGCGAGTGAATGCCCGTGTTTTCTCCACTTTTCACCTTTCCGTCCTAAATCACAACAAAAACACAAACCACGCATAATTCCGACATAAAAGACATAAATCACACGTTTTGGCTCGGTTATTATTGTAATTAAGTGGTAAAAAGGATGGGTGTTTACACACCTATCAATCTCCTAGTAGTTGCAAAGTTCCACTCGTGCTACGCCTTGTATCTTGACAACCCGCGTGATCCGCATCTGCATATGCCATAAGTGCAATCGAAGAGTACTTCGAATACCAAAGTCCCCGATTAATGGTTCCTTTAAGATATCGAAAGATCCTTTTAACAGTAGCTAAGTGTAACTCAGTAGGCCTAGTTTGATACCTAGCACACATACATATAGCAAACTGAAGATCAGGTTGACTGGCTGTGATATACAGAAGAGTACCGATCATTCCACGATAAAGTGTCGGATCAACGGCAACTCCATGTGGATCTGCATCAAGCTTAGTTTTTTCCACCATTGGAGTGTCCACGGGGTCGCAAGATTCCATCTTATATTTCTTAAGTGATTCAAGGGCATACTTGGATTGATTGATAAAGATGCCTCTGGGACTCTGAGATATCTGAAGACCTAAGAAGAATGATACCTTGCCCATCATTGACATCTTAAACTTGGAAGACATGAGTGTCCCAAACTCATCGGATAAGGTTTGGGTCGAGGCAGCAAATATAATATCATCAACATATATTTGTACCATAATCATATCTTTACCTCATTTCTGAATGAACAGCGTGGGATCCACCTTGCCTTTAGCGAAGTCTTGCGTAATGAGGAATTGTGACAATAGATCATACCATGTGCGTGGAGCTTGCTTCAACCCATAGAGAGCCTACTTAAGCTTGTACACATGATTAGGATAATTAGGATTCACAAAACCATCCGGCTGTTGAACATAGACTTCTTCCTTGATTTCACCATTAAGAAATGTCGTCTTCACATCCATCTGATAGACAATCATATTCATATAGGCAGCATAAGGAGGAATAGTCTAATAGCTTCCAAACGGGCAACAGGTGCAAAGGATTCCATAAAGTCGATGCCTAATAATTGCTTGTATCCACGAGCTACTAGCCTAGCTTTGTTCTTCAATATTCCGCCTAACTCGTCGAGTTTCACCTTGTAAACCCATTTCAAAGTGAGTAACTGCACTTGATCCGGGAATGGGACAAGTTCCCATACTTCAAGACGTATAAATTCATTAAGTTCTTCTTGCATAGCAATCATCCAACAGGATTGAGTAAAAGCTTCTTGCCATGTCTTAGGTTCAACTTCAGTGAGAAAAGCATCAAAATGACAAAACATTGCATTTTCTTGTAGCTAACTTCGTGTGGATATCGGACGATTAGGGTCACCAATAATAGAATCTATAGGATGATCCTTTGTCCACTTGCTGTCATGTTCATGAATCCGTGGATTGGAGTAAACCGTACTAGGAGCTTCCTCTGAGGTGGACGACCCGGCTTGATTAGGGTCAGGAATTGGTACACCAAAGAATGGAAGTTCACGCATTTGAGCGAATTCCAAATCGTGATCATCATCATCCTCTTCATCATCAATAGGCATGACATGGGTGTTGGTTGAGAATTACTTGTTGATGGTATATCTAGACCAATTGTAGGTGCAGACGTATCTGATTGTGTAACGGGTGCTGGAGCGACAACTTCGGTGACCGGAGCTATTACCTCAGGTTCTGGAGCAACCATACTGGGAGGAGTAAAGAATTCATCAAAGAACGGTTGAAACAACGTATCCCATTCAGTCCTAGAAGGTGGGGTAAATGATGATGAAGTAGGGTTGTTTGGGACAAGACCAGAACTAATATTACTGGGTCCCATTTCATGAAGTGCGGGTTCAGAGCTGCTTTGCCCAGAAGCCATTGCTGTCAGCTCATCAAAATCAACATTCATAGTTTCAAGGATCTTGCGAGAGTTACGGTTGTAGATTCGGTATGCCTTCTTTGCGGGTGCGTAACCAATGAAATTACCAATATAAGCCTTTGGTTGAAGTTTTCCCAAATTGTCACCATCATTATTTGGATAGCAAAGAGAACCAAATACATGAAGATATGATAAATCTGGTACTTTTCCATGGAGAAGCTCATAAGGTGTTTTACCATGGCGTTTACAAATTAGTGACCGGTTTAGGGTGTACACTACTGTAGATACTGCTTCTGCCCATAAAAACAATGGAGCCTTTGCGTAATTTAACATCGTTCGAGCAGCTTCCATAAGTGTGCGATTTCGCCTTTCAACGACACCGTTTTGTTGTGGAGTGCGTGCAACTGATGTTTCATGAGATATGCCAACTTCTTCATAATAATCACACAAGATTTGATTCACAAATTCGGTTCCATTATCTGTACGAATGTGTCGGACAGTAGTGTTGAGACGCACTTGAATCATCTTGAGAAATCCGATGATGAATTTAGGTGCCTCATTCTTTGCTTTAAGAAATTTCACCCATGTAAACCGAGAGTAATCATCGACAATGACGAGGATGTACTTTTTGCCACTAAGACTTTCAACACGCATTGGTCCACAAAGATCCATATGCAACAGATAAAGTTTCTCTTAGTTGGTGTCTTCAGTTTTGGGTTTGTAAGACTTCTTAGTGCTTTTCCCCATTGTACACGCGGAGCACAAATGATCCTTGTGAAATGATAGTTTTGGAAGACCACGAACAAGTTCGTTTTTCGCCAAGTGATTAATAGCGTCAAAGTTAAGATGAGATAACCGTCGATGCCATAACCATGACTTAGTCTTTGATGCTTTGGAGAGAAGACATACGGGAGAAGCGGCCATCATGTCTTGTAGAAACAAAGCATACAAATTATTCCCTCGAGTACCTTTCAATAAATCAACCCCTTCCAAATTACAAA
This sequence comes from Glebionis coronaria, assembly GCA_025667525.1. NCBI lineage: Eukaryota > Viridiplantae > Streptophyta > Magnoliopsida > Asterales > Asteraceae > Glebionis > Glebionis coronaria. Next base: position 185,129,528 of record CM046881.1, read on the forward strand.
TGAAGCAGGTATGCTCTCGAAAAGCAACTTCTAGGTTTGCATCACAAAATTGTCCCACAGAAAATAAGTTGTGACCGAGACCTTCCACATAATACACTCTCGAAATTATAACATTTCCAATATGATATTCACTGTAACCCATTATCTTTGCAATATGATCATTTCAAAATCGAACCGTACCAAGAAACTTGCTGACGTAATTTCTGAGCTGAGAGCGATCTCCGGTCATATGCTTGGAGAAACCAGATTCCAAATACCAGAGAACAATTTGGACCACCTGTTTTCAACAACAACAGTAGACAATGCATTGGAAACTGTTGGTTCCGGAGTGTTAGCAGATACAGATATAGAATTATCAGAATTGCTAACATTTTTGAGACCTTTAGATTTCCTGCGTTTTCTAATGATAGTTTTAGCACTAACAGGTTTTACTGTTCCAACTTTCTTAGGTTTTGGATTATTCGCGGGCATTACAGTGGGAGTAGACCTATTTAAAGGGCACTTAGTTCCTACAGTAGTGTCGGTGTTCCTAGTTAAAGGACACGCTTGTGTTTTGGTAGCCTTGGTACTCCTAGTTAAAGGGCACGCTTTCTTCGCTTTAGTAGGAGTGATCCTAGTTAAAGGGCACGTATTTCCTACTATAGTGAAAGTTCTACCAGTGGGGCGCCACATCCAGCCAACTTGGGTTAACACTTTCCCAGTCGGTTTCCATTCTAATCCATTTTTCTGGGCATACATCTCATTGATGAGACTGCTTTTATACATAGTCTCATCTTCCAAATAGGGCTTAAAATGCATTAAATATCATCAAAATACCCAAATATATGCTTGTGTTTGTTGCTTGTGTATTTTAGGTACGGATATTGAGAAAATGACAAAAGATCACAAGAATCATGCAAAAACGAACACGAGAAACGAAGCCACACGATGAACCAAGCCCTAATGTTGAATTTCCAAAAAGACCCTTGAAGAATTGAAGATTGTCAAGTTTGGTCCTCCAAGTTTGAAGACTTGTCATTTTATACCCTTGTAAAACTCTAAAATTACATTTTGGTCCCTAAAATAACAAGAATTTACATATATGGTCCTTGAAGAATCAAGTCGTACAAGAAGCCGAAGCCGGATTGCACTTAACGGAAGAAAAACGGTTATTTTTTGATCGACTCGACAAAATTTGAAGATTTTATACGAAGTCAAAGTCAACCCGAAACCCGACAATGGAATGAGCATGAAAAATCGATCTCGAGTCTGAAAATAATATTTTACGGACCAACCCGCACCCGTTTAACGGGCCATGTCGGCCCGTATTAATATTATTATCAAATGCAAAACTAATATAAACCGGTCCATTCTTTTGCAACATTCGGATTTCAACAAAAGGCCAAATTTAGTTTTCTTTGTTTAAATCAAATGGGCCCTTAATTATGTTAAGCCCAGAAGTATACATCTACTTAAATACTCTATTCTTTTTGTTCACTCCCGAGCCCAATGCCAAATTTAACACACCGTCCTTTTTATTTTGTTTTGCAACATTTGTTGTTTATAAAATTAAAGAGGGATGTTCATTGTTTATAACTCTCTCAGCCACCATCTTATTAATCCCCACATCTAACCCTAATCCCAAATCAGTCACCATCTCAAAATCTACCCCACATCACGTGAAGATCAAGACAAAGACAAAAATATGTGAAAGAGGTACAGAAGATCGATGGCCAAGATGGATTTCGTGCTCCCTACTTATACTTGGACCATCAAGATTACTTCATCAGCTGTACACATCACATGGCTATGGCAGAATCACATGGGAGCCTCTTGACCCATATTCAAACTTCAGCATATTCTTCTTTTGATCCGAATCTTCAAAGGGGTAATCTTGGAAACTCACTAGATTAGGGTTTGCATTTCTTTTCATTCTAGAAAGATCCGAGACCCATTATAAATTGAGGACCAATTTGTGGTACCCTTTTTTTTGTCTCGGATTTTTGTAATTTACTCTTTTATGAAATAAAAGTTTGAAGTTTTTAAAATTATCCGAGTTCCTTTTTTTGATTAATGTTATGATTTAAGTGGTGATTTATTTCTAGTTTGAGTTTTTTTTTATGAATCTGTGAAAGGTTTTCTAGGGGTTCGAAAAAGGTTTTGTTTAAGGTTAGCAGTAAGAAAGGTTTTAAGTTTTCTCTTTGGAATTTTGAGTTTAGATTTTTGAAGAAATGGAAATCTCCTTTTAAATTGGTTAATTTATAATTTAAATTGGTTAATTTATAAGTTAATTTATAAGTTAATTTATAAGATAAGTTTTAAATTTGTTAATGAAAATCACAGTTTGGTTGTAGTAGTCTGTTAAAAGTTTTAATACCAAGTTTATAAGTTTCCAAGTGAAAAAGAAAAAAAAAAAGAGGAAGAGTTCAGAAAAATCGACTTTGTTGGGTACTTTTACTTGAACTGTTCACGTGTGATAAGTCTTAGCAGGATTGGAAGCTTGTACTCGTTTTCGCTGAGTACATAAGCTCGAACACCCGAGAGCATGGATGTACGTTCTTGCCGTACGTTCTCTTTCTCTCTTTTTTTTTTAATTATTTTCTGCACAAAGTTGAGAGTAATGATATTCTGTGTTTGTGATGTTGGTTGTATCGTGTTGTTTGAACATGCAATTGGTGCTTGGAATCTGCATTTGTGAGTAGTGAATCATTATTAGCTAAGACCGTAGTTTGAATTATCTGATATTGCGATTTGTGTTGTATTTCGCTTGCTGAACACTAAAGTAGGACAAAACGTAAGAGTAGTTTTTATATGCTATATCGTTTCTGGTTGGTGATAGCATTATAGAAGAAGAATAGTAGTCGTTCGATTTGTGGTACTATTTGCTTAGCAGTATTGTTCGATTTTATATGTGTTAGACTTGTGTTTTTTTTTTTTTTTTAACTTTAAAATTTGGATTCTGCTTACTAGTTGCTTGCTAGAAATTTGCTTAGGTACCCTAGGAGTCGTAGTTGGAATATCGTTTAGGGGCATTAGGTTATGGTTCAAGTGCGTTGAAATCATTTGTCATAGTCCATTAATCAATTGGCTCACTGTTTTTTATATATTGCTGCAAGAAACCGTGCTGATAACCCACTGTGTAGATTTGAGCTATAAGGGGTGTTTGTTTGCTATTGCGGTGCACTCATCAGTTTCATTTGTGGCGTTTCTTTTAGTATTTTGATAATTGGTTGTGATTTTGTTTATGTTTGTGTCTTGTCAACCAACAGCATACAACTTATAATCAAAGGAAGTGGAACCAATAGAAACCAAGTAATACAAAAGATAACCAAGTGTGCATGTATGCTTAATGTTCATAACTGTGGTCTTTGATTCGAGCTTGCTTTGTGTTTGTAGATCGTAATTTAAGTTTGTGTAGTGTCATCTAATTCATTTAATTTTTCTGCATAGGTTTTGAATTTGCATATCTGTGACTTTAAAAAAATATATATAAAAAAAAAATAAAAAAAAAATATATATTTAAAAAACAAACATAGATTTTACTTTTTGCTTAGTCGTGAATCTTAGATATAATTGTTTGTCTAGTGTGATTTGAATGTGTTTCTTTGGATTAAAGTATTTGTTTGCTTGCTTGAATTCTTAGTTAACTCGAGATTCGTCACATTGCAAGCGCTTCAGCCCACTAACTGCTTAACTGTTCTTGGCTATTTGAGCCGTTCTTGTGTTTTGAATGGTAATAGTATGTTTAAGTTGAGTGCTTTATTGTTTGTAATTTGTGTTGTGTCATTCTGTGCAACCAAGGAATAGAAACATAAGGTGTAGTATCTGCTTATTTTTAGTACCTACTGTGTGCTCGCTTTTCACTCTCTCTGTATTTATTCATTTATTTGCTCCCTTGTTTGCTTGCTGTCGTGCTTGTGTGACTCCCTACAGGCACGAACGCCCGTAGGGGTGCCTTTGTCTCCCCAAAAGTATTCCACCTCATCTCGATTTCGAAAACACAAAAAAAAAGAGAAAGGGAAAGCTTGCTGCGTTTGCATCACTTACTGTGCAAGTCTCATTCCCACGATAGGCTTTATTGAGGGTGTTTAGACGTTGATACAAGTTGTGACGTGTAATTTGTTATTGTGTTTGTGTTGTGCAAATTGTGATTCCAACAGCCGTCTTAGTTTGATTTTCAGAATTTGGAGTTTACAAAATTAAGTTTATAGTGAGGCTAAGTGCAAATGTTCATCTGTTTAGAGGTTACATGTTTTAAGGTACTAGTTTGAGTTTAATTTATAAGCTGATAATTAGATTTTTAGTTGCACATTTTCACTCAGAAACTTGCTGCTTAGTTGCTGTATTAATCTGCATATCTGCTGATTTTTCTGTCACATTCAGGTTGGGCTTCAGGCCCATTAGTAAAGTCACAAACTGTTGACTAAAAATCGTTTTTCAAAAAGATATTAGGGGGTTTTGAACCCCTGACCACATACAGCTACAGCACACGCAGCAATCACTGCCCTCACCATCTGATCTATTGGGACTTTGTGTTTATTCTTCTTTTCATTTATTTTATACTTTGTTTATTTCGTGTATGCTAATAAAAGAAAAAAAAATAACAAAAGTGCCAGCAGTGGGAATTGAACACGCGACCTACTGCTCAGCAGCCCAACACCCCAACCATCTGGTCTAAGTTAGCTTTTTGTTTATAATTCCTTTTATTTTCCTTTTATTAGGTCTTTATTTTCGTCTTATTTTATATAATCAGCCCTTATAGCTTATTTTGTAGCTTATTTGTAGTCTATTTTTAAGGTTTTTATTTTTCCTAGTTTTTAAACAATATTTAGGAGTTTCAAAAAAAAAGATCATATTTTTCCCTATTAGTTTAATATTTGTAATCATTTAATTAGTTAAAAATCGTATTTAATTCATAAAAAAATATTTAAAAGTAAAAAAAATATAATTCTTTTTCTGAAAATTTTCTTTTGTCATATAGGACGTAGGAAAAATAAATTTGTTGTCGTAAAGTTTAAATTTGATAATTTTCTTTAAAAGTCGCGTTTTTACTTGTGTTATTTTGTTTTGTGTTTCGTTTTTTTACTTCTTAGCCCATTTTTTCTTTTTAAATTAGTTTTTATTTTTCTCTTTAAGTTTAATAAATTTGTTTTTAATTAAGTTTTCAAAAAATTTAATTTAGTCGATTTTTCGTTGCATTTTACGATTTCGCGTTTTTTTTACGTCTTAGGGGTATTTTTAGCATTATTCGTCTTTTCCTTTCTTTTCTTTCATCAATATAATCACAAACAAATAAAAAAAATCAATTCTTAACACAACGCACTTGCCTCCTTGGGAAACGAACTTGAACTTATTTGGTCATTAGTGCTCGGTTTTCCTAAACCGACACTTAATACTTACCACTATTTGTACTTCCTTTTCCTAAAGGTCGTATTTTACTACATCAATTTTGGCGCCGCTGCCGGGGAGGCGTGTTGTGTTTTGATTGAACCATTGTTGTTTTTATATATAGCCATAAAAGTATTTGTATTAATAGCACTCTATTAATACGTATTATCGTTTTTCGATTTTTGTGAATATTATTACTATATTGTATACGTAGAACAATAAATTTACAAGTACTCCAAATACGTGAGAAATCACAACCTTGATTCGGGATTTCATCACTCGATCATTGTATTCGAATCTCAAACCAAAGAAAAAGGCAAAAATAGATAAATACTTCCGTGAAGCTTGATTTTGATAATACAAACTATAAGGTGGGTATAAGACGGTTGTATTTCACGACCTAAAGGAAAAAGGCTCTTAAGTGCTTCGCGCCGCCTCGTTTCCTCCGCTTGCTTGTGCGTATTTGATTTTGAGAGTGAATCGAGGGTTTTGCCGCCCAAAGTATTATTACATATTATATATATTTTCTTGGTTTCTATTGATTAAACCCTCTTGAACGAATTGGTGTTCCACCATCGTTCTAAAGTCATCGAAGGCGTTCACTTCACGTGATTGTTTTCATTCCTTGAGGCTTCTTTAATCGAGAGATTTGATTAAGGAGGAGATTTGTAGATTTGTGTCTACTAATACATTCCAAAAATCCAAAAAAAAGTAAAAACAATCAAAAACCACAAAAAAATTGAAAAAGTAAAAACACCAAAAAGAATCTTCTTTGCTCGCCTTCTCGTTGTACGTGACGTTTATGCAAACTCGCTATAAAGCAAGACGTGCTCGTAAACGAAGAAACAAATCACTCACTCCTACTAGTGAGGACTCTCCTATTGACGAACCCATTGTAGTGAAAGAAGCACCCATGGCTAATCGAACTATGATGGAGTTGCTTCAAGCACCCACCGAGGGTTATGGAGAAGCGATTGTGATTCCCGCTATCCTTGCGGAGAATTTTGAGGTTAAGACGGGTTTGTTGTCCATGATTCAAAACAACAAGTTTCGAGGGGACGAAAAGGACAACACTCATAACCACATTCGCCAATTTAATCGTCTCACCGCCACGTGCAAATTTAAGGATGTTTCAAACGACTCGATTAAGATGATGCTTTTTCCGTATTCCTTAGCGGGGCCCGCAAAAATTTGGTTAGAGAAAGAGCCACCCAATTCTATATTGACGTGGAAGGATCTCGTTTCAAAATTTGTGAACCAATTTTTTCCGCCCTCTAAGACTACGCACTTGAAAAACGAGATTTCAAAGTTTTCGCAAGAGTATAATGAGAGTTTTTCAACGGCTTGGAATAGGTTTAAGGAAATGTTGCACGAATGTCCTCATCATGGTTTTCCGACTTGCATCAAATAGACACGTTTTACAATGGCTTGAACGATCATGAGCGTGATTATCTTAATGCCGCCGCGGGTGGTAATTTTTTGTGTAAGACGGTCGAGGAAGCATTGTTAATCATTGAAAATAGGTCTAAGGTGTATAGTCCTCGTAGCACGTCGAGTGTTCGTAAGGCTTCGTCTTCATCTTCACCTAGTTTGTCACACAACGTTGATGCTTGCCAAGTCGAGGCTAATTTGGAGAACAAAATTTTTGATATAGTGAAAGGCTTGTTAGTTGAGTTTAAAGTTGGTGAACAACCCGCTCCCGCTACGATTAAAGCGGTTGAGGTTTCTTGTATGTATTGTGGTGGAGCTCACGATTATTCCGAGTGCATTACCAACGGTGGTAACACTTCGAGTGCCTTCGCAGCCGCGGGAACTTATAACCAAAACGGTCAAGTTCCTCGCACTAATCAATTGACTCCACCGGGTTTTTCACCAAATCAAAATGCTAACAATTATCGAAACAATCAAGTTGGTTACCAAAGCAATCAAAGGAACAATTATAAGGGTAATAACAACTATGGGAATCAAGGGAGTAGTAGTAGTAGCCAATTGCAAAATCAAAATCAAAACCGTAATTTTCAAAACACAAGTCAAGGTCTTCAAAATGCTCACACTAAAGAACTTCCAATGGACTTTTTGAATTACGCTACTTCAAATGATAAGATTTTGGAAAACATTCAAGAGCAAATGGCTACTCAAGCTAGGGACACGGCTAAGAACGCAAAGGAGTTAGCTAATTTCATTAAGGAAAATCTAGCCATGAGAAATGAATTGAAAAATGATTTTGCTAACCAAATTCGAGGTCAAAACAACAAAATAGAGCAAAGTCATGCTAGGCTTGAACAAAGAATTGACCAAAAAGCCGCTAGCCAAGATTTGAAGTTTAATAGTCAAGATGCTAAGCTTAATGCAATTTTAGAAGCCGTCATGGGGAACAAAGCCTCTACTTCGGGTAGTTTGCCTAGTAACACCGTTTCAAACCCGAAGGGAGAGATGAAAGTGATTACCACACGAAGTGGTAAGACACTTAAAGAACCGACTCCTCAACCAATTACTCCAACGGTGGAGGAAATTGAGGAAGAACCCGAGGTGGTGGTCGAAAAGGAGCATATTTCAAGCCCACAAAGTACCGCTAATGCCACAACTACGGTTGACCCATCACTCATTTTGGAACCCGAGATTCCAAAGGCTATGCCTATGCCCCAACCCGCACCACCCTTGCCTTACCTATCGAGACTTAGGAAGGAGAAACGACAAGAGCGCGACAACTATCAATTTGAGCTTTTTATGAAAATGTTTCGTGATTTGCACTTTAATGTGAGTTTCGCCGATGCTTTAGTCATGATGCCTCGATTTGCCGCTAACTTTAAGAGTATGTTGAACAACAAGGAAAAATTGCACCAAATGTCTAGTTGTTCGTCGGTTTATCTTAATCGCATACCTCAAAAAGTCGGTGATCCCGGTAAATTTTTGATCCCTTGTGCCATTCAAGATATGGAAGAATGCTATGCCTTGGCCGATCTTGGTGCTAGCATTAACTTGATGCCACTTACAATCTACAAGTCGCTAAATCTTCCTAATCTTACTCCTTCACGAATGTCTATTGAGTTGGCCGACCATTCCACGATTCTTGCATGTGGTTTGGCGGAAGACGTTTTTGTGAAAGTGGGGAAGTTCTACTATCCCGTAGACTTTATTGTTGTTGACATCCCCACGGATCCTCAAGTTCCTCTTATTTTAGGTCGTTCGTTTTTAGATACGTCTATGGCTTTAATTGATGTTCATGCTAGAAAGATCACCTTACGTTTCAACGACGAGGAACTTGTTATAAACGCAACTCAAAATTCTCAACTTTTTCATGTTTATTCCGTTGCTACCATAAACCTCGTTGATATGATCGACGTGGTTTGCGAGGAATTTTCACAAGAAGTTTTAGGGTTTGGTGATGAAGAAACTAGTGGCAATCCCACTATGTTAGATCCAATTCTTGATAATTCGACACCAACCTTCACTCCTTTCGAAGGTGGTGGTTTTACGTTGGAAGAATTCGATGTTCCACGTACTTGTAACGAAGACCTCGACAACGATGAGGACTTCTTGATTATCAAGGATTTTCTTAACGATTTCCCATTGCCTCCACCCGAGGAGGTTATGAGTATCGAGCCCAAATCTTCACTTGAGGAACCACCTATTCTCGAGTTGAAAGATTTACCTCCTCACCTCGAATATGTCTATTTGGAGGAGGACGACAAGTTGCCGGTTATTATTGCGAAGGATCTTTCGAATGATGAAAAAACCGCACTTGTCGATGTTCTTAAGGACCACAAAGGGGCGATTGCATGGAAGTTATCCAACATTAAGGGAATCGATCCCAAATTTTGTACACACAAAATATAAATGGAGGAGGATTTCAAGCCAACAATCCAAAGTCAAAGGAGGGTGAACCCCAAAATTCACGACCTCATCAAAAAGGAGGTCCTTAAATTCCTTGACGCGGGAATGATTTACCCTATTTCCGATAGCCCTTGGGTGAGTCCTATTCATTGTGTCCCTAAAAAGGGAGGGATGACCGTTGTGCCAAACGATGCCAACGAGTTGATTCCCACTAGACTCGTGACCGGATGGAGAGTGTGCATTGACTATCGAAAGTTAAATGAAGCCACACGAAAAGACCATTTTCCCTTGCCCTTCATGGACCAAATGTTGGAGCGTCTTGCGGGAAACGATTTCTATTGCTTTTTAGATGGTTTTTCCGGTTACTTCCAAATTCCCATCGATCCTCGTGATCAAGAAAAAACTACGTTTACGTGTCCATATGGAACGTTTGCTTATCGTAGAATGCCATTCGGACTTTGCAATGCACCGGGAACTTTTCAACGATGCATGATGGCTATTTTTCATGATATGATCGAGAAGACGATGGAAGTCTTCATGGATGACTTTTCCGTGTTTGGTGATTCCTTTACTTCGTGTTTGTCGAACCTTGAGAGAATGTTAAAACGTTGTGAGGAAACCAACCTTGTGCTCAATTGGGAAAAGTGTCATTTTATGGTTAAAAGTGGAATCGTCTTAGGGCACAAGGTCTCGAAAGCGGGGATTGAGGTAGATCAAGCTAAGGTAGACGTCATCGCCAAATTACCTCATCCCAAAACCGTCAAGGAAGTTAGGAGTTTCCTAGGCCACGCGGGCTTTTATCGACGATTCATCAAGGATTTCTCGAAGATTTCTCGACCCATTACACATCTTCTTGAAAAAGAGGCACGTTTTGTCTTTGACGAAGATTGTGTACGAGCCTTTGAGATCCTTAAGAGGAAACTTACCGAAGCTCCCATTCTTGTTGCTCCCAATTGGAACCTCCCCTTTGAGCTTATGTGTGATGCTAGTGATTACGCTATAGGGGCCGTTTTGGGGCAACGTCATGATAAGCACTTCTTGCCTATTCACTATGCTAGCAAGACGATGACCGAGGCTCAACTTAAATACACTACAACGGAAAAGGAGTTCCTTGCGGTGGTGTATGCATTTGAGAAATTCCGACCTTACCTCGTCTTGACGAAATGCATAGTGTATACGGACCATTCGGCTATCAAGTATCTCATGGCTAAACAAGATGCAAAGCCAAGATTACTTCGATGGATTCTCCTCCTTCAAGAATTTGATCACAAAATCGTTGACAAAAAAGGAGCCGAGAATCTAGCGGCCGATCATCTCTCTCGTTTGGAAGATCCTCACCAAAGTGTTTACGAGCCTAAGGAAATCACCGAAACATTTCCGCTCGAGACACTTGGTGTAGTGAATTCCAAACTTGATTCTTCTACCCCATGGTTTGCGGATTTTGCAAATTACCATGCGGGTAACTTCATCATTAAGGGTATGACAACTCAAGAAAAACGAAAATTCTTTCGTGATGTCAAGTTCTACTTTTGGAACGACCCTTACTTGTTTCGAACTTGTGCGGATCAAATCATCCGCCGTTGTGTATTTGGTACCGAAGCTTCTAACATCCTTAGAGCTTGCCATGAGGGACCCACGGGTGGTCACCACGGTGCTAATCTCACGGCTAAAAAGGTGCTTGATGCCGGGTTCTTTTGGCCTACTATTTACCGAGATGCACAAGATCTTGTGAAGTCGTGTGATGCATGCCAACGACAAGGAAAAGCCTCACAAAAAGATGAAATGCCACAAAATATTATTCAAGTATGTGAGATCTTTGACGTTTGGGGCATAGACTTTATGGGGCCGTTCCCATCATCTCGCGGTAATAAGTACATTCTCGTTGCGGTTGACTACCTTTCTAAGTGGGTGGAGGCAAAGGCCTTGCCCACCAATGATGCTCGTGTGGTAGTTAAGTTCTTGAAAAGTTTGTTTGCTAGGTTTGGAACCCCTCGTGCGATCATAAGCGATCGTGGAACCTATTTTTGTAATGAACAATTCGAAAGAGTCTTAAGGAAATATGGGGTTACACATCGTCTTTCTACGGCTTATCACCCACAAACGAGGTGGGCAAGTCGAGGTTTCAAACCGAGCATTGAAGAGGATCTTGGAGAGATCCGTAGGGGAAAACCAACAATCTTGGTCGGATAAGTTAGACGATGCTTTATGGGCCTTTAGGACCGCTCATAAGACATCCATTGGGTGCACTCCCTATAAGCTTGTGTATGGAAAGAATTGTCATTTGCCTATCGAGTTAGAACACAAGGCTTATTGGGCCCTAAAGCATTGTAATGATGACATGGAGACCGCGGGAAAACACCGGAAAATGCAATTAAATGAATTGGATGAATTGAGAGACATTGCTTATGAAAATTCATTGATTTATAAAGAGAAAACTAAAAAGTTGCATGATTCTAAAATTAAAAACCGGGTTTTTAACATTGGGGATCAAGTTTTACTTTTTAATTCAAGATTGAAAATATTTTCCGGTAAATTGAAATCCCGTTGGTCCGGTCCATTCACCGTGACTCAAGTATTTCCGTATGGGACCATCGAGCTAGCTCAAGATGATGGTCCTAACTTCAAGGTGAATGGACATAGGTTGAAGCACTACTTTGGCGGGGAAGTTCCATCCTTGAACTACCTCGACCAAGTCACTTTCCCCAATGATAATTAGTATTAAGGGGATCGAGTCGAGCTCATGACTCGGTAATCAAAAACGAGGTGCCTCGTGGGGGAGTCCCATGCTTATCCTATGTACATATTATCGCTTTCTAATGTAGCTTACGTGTGGGGATTTGTGCCCTTCCAACCTTTGTTCCGTGGTTGTTTGTGATATGTGGTTTTTAGATCATGATCTTCACGATTGGAGCCTCTCGTGTTCGTTTTATGGGAGCACTCGATCGCTTGCTTTTGGAGACATTTCTCAATATCCATGATATATCATTTGATGTTCTAACCTTAGGTTTTTAGCACACTTCATAAACGGCTTTATATTTAACGGTTACACCCTTTCCATGCTAGATTTGGCATTCGACTACGTCTCTAGTATGGGGATGTTTGTACCCCTAGACTCGAAACATTGAGGACAATGTTTAACTTTAGTATGGGGGGTGAATAGATACTTGCCTTGCCAAACCTTCACGCTTTCCAAAGTTTATCGTTTTGTTTATCGTTTTGTTGCAAAATAAGGCTAAAAATGGCCAAATTTTAAAATTTTTCTCATGTTTTATAAGTGTTTGAAGACACGAATGTAGATTTTCCGATGGCGAGAATAAGAGTAATTTTTGACTCGACCGTGCGTGTTGAGCACTTAGCTTTGATTCCTTAACTACACATTAGGCTAAGTCTCTTAAATGAGGACGAGAAATGATAGAGTTAATTATAAGTTACTATGCTAAACGTAGAGTACTCGTATTCTTTCAAAAACTCATGTGTTCTCGTTGTTTGCTTATTCTCCCTTTGCTTGTAAATATTTTTTGCTTAATAAATATTGACTTAGCGGTTTAGTTAGGATTGTTGGGTTTCTAGTCTTTTCTAGTAGCTTCCGTGTAATTAAATTGGGAAGACATTAAGGTATCGCCAGCGTCACGGTTTTGAAGTATTGGCACCCGAATAATCGAAAGCTTCACCTAATAATAAGATTTCAAGTGCTCACCTAAATCTAGCAAACAATTTGAAGCCCCACAAGGCCTAAAATCTATGAAAAAATTGAAAGTGAATCAAGCCTTAATCTTCGAAGCTTTAAAGATCCAAAATTCGCTTTAGCGTGAGGATATACGTCTTTGGCTAATAAAACCACCGATGAGGCGGATAATAAAAGGAAAGGCAAGACCGAAGTCATAATAAAAGCTTCATGGCGAAGTTGAATAAAAGATGGAGGTAAACCAAAGATAATAAGGTCCTTCTGTTAGGGGGCGTATAAAAGTCTTGGTAATAAGTCTCATGTTCAAAACCGTTATAAAACCGTGTTTATCGATTCTTCTTGTCAACTTAATTTTTTAACACCGTTGTCTATTGGGAGGGGTTATTGATTTAATGGTCTTAGTTACACCGTTAGGACTCTATTTTTAGACCTAAATCTCTATTATCGCATAAGTCAAACAATGTATCCTCGTGAAACATTCAAGACAAAATAAAATATAAGAGATACAACTTAGGAATAATGGGAGAATAAGTACGTGATTAGGGCATATGAGTAGTGTTAGCATTACTAACTTATAATGACAATGATCTCGTTGCACGCTTAGCATGAAATTAGAGTGAAAATCGAGGACGATGAAATTATTTCTAACGAAGCATTCACGTGTTCTTATTCTATGAACCTAAACGTCCCATTTTGCGATGAAAATCATACATTATGTCTATAACACAAGTAGTAGTAATAGTAGTAGTGTAGCTAGTTATTATTTCAATAAAAGTGCATAAAAATGAATTTTGGAGATGCTATGATACTTTATTCTAGCATTGCGTGAGGGCACAGCAATGGTTTAGTATGGGGAGTGATGAGACTGCTTTTGTACATAGTCTCATCTTCCAAATAGGGCTTAAAATGCATTAAATATCATCAAAATACCCAAATATATGCTTGTGTTTGTTGCTTGTGTATTTTAGGTACAGATATTGAGAAAATGACAAAAGATCACAAGAATCATGCAAAAACGAACACGAGAAACGAAGCCGCACGATTAACCAAGCCCTAATGTTGAATTTCCAAAAAGACCCTTGAAGAATTGAAGATTGTCAAGTTTGGTCCTCCAAGTTTGAAGACTTGTCATTTTATACCCTTGTAAAACTCTAAAATTACATTTTGGTCCCTAAAATAACAAGAATTTACATATATGGTCCTTGAAGAATCAAGTCGTACAAGAAGCCGAAGCCGGATTGCACTTAACGGAAGAAAAACGGTTATTTTTTGATCGACTCGACAAAATTTGAAGATTTTATACGAAGTCAAAGTCAACCCGAAACCCGACAATGGAATGAGCATGAAAAACCGATCTCGAGTCTGAAAATAATATTTTACGGACCAACCCGCACCCGTTTAACGGGCCATGTCGGCCCGTATTAATATTATTATCAAATGCAAAACTAATATAAACCGGTCCATTCTTTTGCAACATTCGGATTTCAACAAAAGGCCAAATTTAGTTTTCTTTGTTTAAATCAAATGGGCCCTTAATTATGTTAAGCCCAGAAGTATACATCTACTTAAATACTCTATTCTTTTTGTACACTCCCGAGCCCAATGCCAAATTTAACACACCGTCCTTTTTATTTTGTTTTGCAACATTCGTTGTTTATAAAATTAAAGAGGGATGTTCATTGTTTATAACTCTCTCAGCCACCATCTTATTAATCCCCACATCTAACCCTAATCCCAAATCAGTCACCATCTCAAAATCTACCCCACATCACGTGAAGATCAAGACAAAGACAAAAATATGTGAAATAGGTACAGAAGATCGATGGCCAAGATGGATTTCGTGCTCCCTACTCATACTTGGACCATCAAGATTACTTCATCAGCTGTACACATCACATGGCTATGGCAGAATCACATGGGAGCCTCTTGACCCATATTCAAACTTCAGCATATTCTTCTTTTGATCCGAATCTTCAAAGGGGTAATCTTGGAAACTCACTAGATTAGGGTTTGCATTTCTTTTCATTCTAGAAAGATCCGAGACCCATTATAAATTGAGGACCGATTTGTGGTACCCTTTTTTTTGTCTCGGATTTTTGTAATTTACTCTTTTATGAAATAAAAATTTGAAGTTTTTAAAATTATCCGAGTTCCTTTTTTTTATTAATGTTATGATTTAAGTGGTGATTTATTTCTAGTTTGAGTTTTTTTTTATGAATCTGTGAAAGGTTTTCTAGGGGTTCGAAAAAGGTTTTGTTTAAGGTTAGCAGTAAGAAAGGTTTTAAGTTTTCTCTTTGGAATTTTGAGTTTAGATTTTTGAAGAAATGGAAATCTCCTTTTAAATTGGTTAATTTATAATTTAAATTGGTTAATTTATAAGTTAATTTATAAGTTAATTTATAAGATAAGTTTTAAATTTGTTAATGAAAATCTCAGTTTGGTTGTAGTAGTCTGTTAAAAGTTTTAATACCAAGTTTATAAGTTTCCAAGTGAAAAAGAAAAAAAAAAAGAGGAAGAGTTCAGAAAAATCTACTTTATTGGGTACTTTTACTTGAACTGTTCACGTGTGATAAGTCTTAGCAGGATTGGAAGCTTGTACTCGTTTTCGCTGAGTACATAAGCTCGAACACCCGAGAGCGTGGATGTACGTTCTTGCCGTACGTTCTCTTTCTCTCTTTTTTTTTTAATTATTTTCTGCACAAAGTTGAGAGTAATGGTATTCTGTGTTTGTGATGTTGGTTGTATCGTGTTGTTTGAACATGCAATTGGTGCTTGGAATCTGCATTTGTGAGTAGTGAATCATTATTAGCTAAGACCGTAGTTTGAATTATCTGATATTGCGATTTGTGTTGTATTTCGCTTGCTGAACACTAAAGTAGGACAAAACGTAAGAGTAGTTTTTATATGCTATATCGTTTCTGGTTGGTGATAGCATTATAGAAGAAGAATAGTAGTCGTTCGATTTGTGGTACTATTTGCTTAGCAGTATTGTTCGATTTTATATGTGTTAGACTTGTGTTTTTTTTTTTTTTTTAACTTTAAAATTTGGATTCTGCTTACTAGTTGCTTGCTAGAAATTTGCTTAGGTACCCTAGGAGTCGCAGTTGGAATATCGTTTAGGGGCATTAGGTTATGGTTCAAGTGCGTTGAAATCAATTGTCATAGTCCATCTAATCAATTGGCTCACTGTTTTTTATATATTGCTGCAAGAAACCGTGCTGATAACCCACTGTGTAGATTTGAGCTATAAGGGGTGTTTGTTTGCTATTGCGGTGCACTCATCAGTTTCATTTGTGGCGTTTCTTTTAGTATTTTGATAATTGGTTGTGATTTTGTTTATGTTTGTGTCTTGTCAACCAACAGCATACAACTTATAATCAAAGGAAGTGGAACCAATAGAAACCAAGTAATACAAAAGATAACCAAGTGTGCATGTATGCTTAATGTTCATAACTGTGGTCTTTGATTCGAGCTTGCTTTGTGTTTGTAGATCGTAATTTAAGTTTGTGTAGTGTCATCTAATTGATTTAATTTTTCTGCATAGGTTTTGAATTTGCATATCTGTGACTTTAAAAAAAATATATATAAAAAAAAAACAAAAAAAAATATTTAAAAAACAAACATAGATTTTACTTTTTGCTTAGTCGTGAATCTTAGATATAATTGTTTGTCTAGTGTGATTTGAATGTCTTTCTTTGGATTAAAATATTTGTTTGCTTGCTTGAATTCTTAGTTAACTCGAGATTCGTCACATTGCAAGCGCTTCAGCCCACTAACTGCTTAACTGTTCTTGGCTATTTGAGCCGTTCTTGTGTTTTGAATGGTAATAGTATGTTTAAGTTGAGTGCTTTATTGTTTGTAATTTGTGTTGTGTCATTCTGTGCAACCAAGGAATAGAAACATAAGGTGTAGTATCTGCTTATTTTTAGTACCTACTGTGTGCTCGCTTTTCACTCTCTCTGTATTTATTCATTTATTTGCTCCCTTGTTTGCTTGCTGTCGTGCTTGTGTGACTCCCTACAGGCACGAACGCCCGTAGGGGTGCCTTTGTCTCCCCAAAAGTATTCCACCTCATCTCGATTTCGAAAACACAAAAAAAAGAGAAAGGGAAAGCTTGCTGCGTTTGCATCACTTACTGTGCAAGTCTCATTCCCACGATAGGCTTTATTGAGGGTGTTTAGACGTTGATACAAGTTGTGACGTGTAATTTGTTATTGTGTTTGTGTTGTGCAAATTGTGATTCCAACAGCCGTCTTAGTTTGATTTTCAGAATTTGGAGTTTACAAAATTAAGTTTATAGTGAGGCTAAGTGCAAATGTTCATCTGTTTAGAGGTTACATGTTTTAAGGTACTAGTTTGAGTTTAATTTATAAGCTGATAATTAGATTTTTAGTTGCACATTTCACTCAGAAACTTGCTGCTTAGTTGCTGTATTAATCTGCATATCTGCTGATTTTTCTGTCACATTCAGGTTGGGCTTCAGGCCCATTAGTAAAGTCACAAACTGTTGACTAAAAATCGTTTTTCAAAAAGATATTAGGGGGTTTTGAACCCCTGACCACATACAGCTACAGCACACGCAGCACTCACTGCCCTCACCATCAGATCTATTGGGACTTTGTGTTTATTCTTCTTTTCATTTATTTTATACTTTGTTTATTTCGTGTATGCTAATAAAAGAAAAAAAATAACAAAAGTGCCAGCAGTGGGAATTGAACACGCGACCTACTGCTCAGCAGCCCAACACCCCAACCATCTGGTCTAAGTTAGCTTTTTGTTTATAATTCCTTTTATTTTCCTTTTATTAGGTCTTTATTTTCGTCTTATTTTATATAATCAGCCCTTATAGCTTATTTTGTAGCTTATTTGTAGTCTATTTTTAAGGTTTTTATTTTTCCTAGTTTTAAACCAATATTTAGGAGTTTCAAAAAAAAAAGATCATATTTTTCCCTATTAGTTTAATATTTGTAATCATTTAATAAGTTAAAAATCGTATTTAATTCATAAAAAAATATTTAAAAGTAAAAAAAATATAATTCTTTTTCTGAAAATTTTCTTTTGTCATATAGGACGTAGGAAAAATAAATTTGTTGTCGTAAAGTTTAAATTTGATAATTTTCTTTAAAAGTCGCGTTTTTACTTGTGTTATTTTGTTTTGTGTTTCGTTTTTTTTTACTTCTTAGCCCATTTTTTCTTTTTAAATTAGTTTTTATTTTTCTCTTTAAGTTTAATAAATTTGTTTTTAATTAAGTTTTCAAAAAATTTAATTTAGTCGATTTTTCGTTGCATTTTACGATTTCGCGTTTTTTTACGTCTTAGGGGTATTTTTAGCATTATTCGTCTTTTCCTTTCTTTTCTTTCATCAATATAATCACAAACAAATCAAAAAAATCAATTCTTAACACAACGCACTTGCCTCCTTGGGAAACGAACTTGAACTTATTTGGTCATTAGTGCTCGGTTTTCCTAAACCGACACTTAATACTTACCACTATTTGTACTTCCTTTTCCTAAAGGTCGTATTTTACTACATCACTCATTCACATGGTCAATAAGGCAAGAATCATGACGACTATAAAACATACATTCATTGCAATTCCAACATTTCAAACTAGAATTCACAGTAGGCTTAGAACGCTGCACAACCGCAGAGCCTTTAGGTTTAGCTACATGATTCTTTTTATTCAAAACAAAAATAACATTACTAGGATGTGCTTCTACTTTCTTCTTCACTTGACTACTAGATGGGGGCAAGATCCTATCATTCTTCTTGTTTCTTTTAAGCTTAGATCTTTGAGCCTTAGTAGTGGTGCTTACTCCTGTAGAAGGCAACACGGGAATATTAGAAGCTGGTTTTGATTCCGCCTTATCATTAGTGGCCAAAGTTTGAGATGGTTTAGTCCTAGGGCCCTTGTTAAGTGGTGTGACGGCTATAAGGTTCCTTTTGATTGCACTAGAGAACGATGCTGAGATAGTGGTTGCGTTATCAACAACATTCTTACCTTTTAGAGTACGAAGTGTTTCCTTTAACTCAGCCAAGACCAGATTCTTATCACAAATTTGTTCCCTCAAATCAGATATTTCCATCGACTTTCGATTCAATTGTTCAATCAATGATTGATAACGTGCAGTGGTATCAACACATGCGGGCTTTACTGAATCGAAGAGTCGTGTATTTTTCTGTATTAAGTTATCAACTTTGGACAAAATCTTGGAAACTCGATTATCTAGATCAAGTTTAAAATTCTCAGCGGCCTCAAGTACGTTCACACAGTTAAGCTCCTTAGATTTATCTATTTCTATAGGCAAGGATGTAGCAACTTTGTCACTTGGCTGACGCTGTATTGATTGTAAATTCAATCGAAAATTCTTTTCAAAGTTTGCATCATCGATATTAACACCTTCGAATGACGTTTCAAAGATTTCCTGAATAAATTGTTGCTTGCATTCAAGCGAAATACAATGTGTTTGAATCTCATCAAAACGTTTTGAAAGCGAAGAATATGAATCTTGAAGCTTTAAAAATGCAGCGTCAGATTCGTGACAAGTACTATCTACCACAGTATCCACAGATTCAACATTATGCACAATAGAATCATCATCAACACTTTTATTCACACAGACGGAAACTATATCATGAGACATCACTTGCTTCAGAAGCTGATCATTTTGGCGTGAAACCCGTTCTATTTCAAGTAAACTGTTTTCAAAAGCATCTTCCATTTCATTGAAAACACGTCTAGCTTCTTCTATTTCCAAAAACAAATCTTGATCAAGATTACTAAGACAAGCCTTAACATTGCCTACAAACGGAACAATTTCATTTCGGAACGCAGCTCTAGTGTGCTCAAAGTTCCATTCACCTTCCGTTATGGCCGAAGCCGTCGTACATTCCAAAATGACCTTGTCAAAATCGGCTAAGTGTTGGTGAACCGCATTTAAGTTAACGGACGCCTTGCTTACCGGTGGAATTAACTTAGTTAAATCCGTTTTGACAAGTGTAGGAGACGTACTAGGAAGGTTTTCATTTGACAAACTTTGGGGCACAAGAACTGTCAATTCTGCTAATTCCTTTTGTAAGTGAATGCGTGTCTTTTTCAAAAATTGATCTTTGTTATGTCGATCATAATCAATTGTATGGAATTTTGAAAGCATTTTAGAATGAGTTTCATCCGCAAGTGATTGTGTCTCCTCAGTACTACGAACAAAAGGTGCTTCTTTCGATTTGCCAATTATGGTCATATCATAAAGACCGGGAATATATTCCTGAGCTTGTTTTGCATAACCGGGATTAGGTGGTAAATCTTGAAGTCGTTTAAGTTCGAGTTCTTTAAATGATTTAGTTAAAAGATGAACCTTTTCTGTGGAAGCGTATTGTTTTAAAAGCTGTTGTTCCTTGAATTTAAGAAGTTTGGTAGCATTAATTTCTGATTCAACCTTTTTAGACTCGATAGTTTCGAAATCCATTTTAAGTTTCTGAAAATCATTGACAACCGACTCCTTTTCTTTTAATTCATTAGAAAGATTAGCTTTTAATGATTCTATTTCTTTCAAGTGTTCAATCTTTTCAAAACGAAATTGGTCAAATTCAGAACATGTTATTTTCTCTGCTTGAGGGACCATTTCAAAAGTTTTGACCTTTTCTTTATGCAACGCAAGCTCAGCAGTTAGGGTGGAATTGGTATCTACGGATTGTCTGAGAGCCATATGCATTTGATCAATAATATGTTTAGGCACCATGACCAAATCATGTTGAGCATAAGATTCCATACCCGTCGTAGCATTTGGTTGAGGTTCACTCAAATGTGTAGGATTAGATACCATATCATTTGAGTTACTAGTCCCCGAATGCTGTTCGAGGTTGTCATTTTCATGCCCAACTTGATGTTGGTTATCATCAATATTATTAGATGTGGTTGGTACCTCACTGACGACATCAGAACCGTAGTGAGAGAGATTAGCAACGAGAGCAGCTTGGGCAGAGTGAATGTCATCACAATCCGAATCGTATGCATCAAGATCGTCCGCTTGATAAGCTGCATTAGAAGTGGAAACGACTGCAATGCCTTCAGTATCTGTTGCCCCTGGGTCTGCAAGAAATGCTAACTCCTCTGAATCTAAGATCTTCCCCTTAGACTAAGCATCAACCAAATACATCTTCTCACGAAACCATGCATCATCCCTTCTCCTCTTCAGTTGAGTGCATTCCCTAGCCATATGACCTTGTCCTCGGAAATTGTAGCAAGTCACAACCTTTTTAGGACCAATAGGACTTCCATTTCCACTAGCTTGAGAATTCACAGCTTGATTGTTCCCAGTCCTTGTAGGAGGTCCATATGAATTTTGCCTTACCTGAATAGGTTGCACCGTCACTAGACCATCTTGAACAGTGGCTTGTTGTCGAGGATTTGAAGAGGTGCGGAGCTGATTGTTTATTGGTGGAAATCCTCTAGTTGCAACAAGTTTTGACAAGTAAGCAGTGAGATGGTTTAGAACATCAGCCGGCGTATCATTTGGAGTAAAGACCGGTGCTTGGATTGGTGGAAGTTCATTAGAGTAGAACGCTTGTGCTGGTTGTGCTTCAATATGAAAGTATCCCTGCTAAGGGGTATAGCACATTGGAGAAGTGTTGGCTTGTGATGGTGATGTCTGATATGGTGGTTGCGGTGAAAAAGATTGTTGATGAACACTTTGTTGAAATACTTGTTGTGGCATCATTAGTGGTGGATAAGATGGTTGCTGATAGTTGTGTGTTGGTGGCTGCTGCAAGTATGATGGTTGCTGATAAGTATAAGCCATGTTTTGTTGAGAAGCTTACATTGCAAGTGGATCATGAACTTGAGGTGTAGACAATCGAGCCTCAATCACATGGCATTCGTGTTGTTGAAGAAAGGCTTGAAGTTGATCCACATTGGTGTTATGCAAGTCCTTAGCCAATTTAACATCCGTCACGTATTTTTTCCATTCTGGAGGAAGAGTGTTCAAATACTTGGTGTTCAATTGAAAGGTAGGAATTGCCATGCCATAGATATTAAGCTCATTCAACAATAGGGTAAATCTCAGATAGTAATCATTGAGAGTCTCCCCTGGCACATAGGCAAACTTATCAAAAGTATCATAAAGCTTACACTCTCGTTCTTGTTTAGTTAACGAGGTGCCTTGCATGAGATCACGAATTCTATCCCATAACTCTTTGGCAACTTTATGTTTGCTAACGAGTTTGTAGACATCTGGAGGAAGGGCTAGGAGGATGATGTTTGTAGCATACTTATCACATTTATCTTGAATCTTCATATCTCCAGTCAATTCACCCGTTGTGCGAGGACGAGTAGTTGTACCTTCCGTCACAGTACCACAATCTAATGGTCCATTAAGCACCGATGCCCAAATAAGATGTCTGTTCTCCTTGTTCAACATGTAAAGTTCCATTCGGGAAGTCCAATCCTCGTACATAGACTTCTCCAACATTGATGGAAGATTATCCGTACCCGAGAGGATGGACTTATCCGTAAGAGATGTGTACTCCATTTCGATAAGTTAAGATTTACAAACTTGATCGATCAATGAAAGAAAGTAAATGTATTTGTTGTTGTGTGTTAAAGCCGAGAAGTAATGTTGAAATCCCCTAAATTATGTTCTCGATAAACCAAAATTCCAAGATGAAATTGCACACGATGTTAAAAAATTTCAAAAACACGTTTTTGAAAAAATGTTGGATCGTACTCAGATCGCACTTGTGGATCGTACCCAATGATCGTAGTCAGATCGCACTCCTTGATCGTACCCAACGATCGTACTCTGATCGCAACAAGTGATCGCACTTACTATGATCGTACCCAACGATCGTGCTCTGATCGCAACGAGTGATCGCACTCACTATGATCGTACCCAACGATCGTGCTCTGATCGCAACGAGTGATCGCACTCACTATGATCGCACTCAGATCAGACTCCCAGATCGTAATGCGATCGTACTCCCTTATCCTAGTCAGTGATCGTAGTCTGATCGCAGCGAGTGATCGTACTATGGATCGTACTAGGCAATCAGATTGATGGATCGTACTAGGGATCTTAGTTAGATAGTAACAACAGATCGTGACTATGGATCGCAAGTAGAAACCCCCAGGGTTTATGCAAACACAAAGTCAGATCGTACTGGATACCAACTTACCTTTTTTCTCAGACAGTACACGAACACAAACAATTCAAGATTCTAAGCCAAAAAATGAATCAAACAACCAAAAATTTTGTGTTTTTAACCCAAATAACAATACCAAATCACTATAACAAGTAATAAGATGAAGTAAATCAAGATTAACCCATAAAAACACAAAAAAAAATTGGTTCGTATGAGAATAGATCAAAAATGGCGAGAGAATCAAGAACACAAACACAAGAACTAAACAATCATCCCATGGCTCTTGATACCATTTGTAGAAATGTAAATCTTTCTTATGTTTTTAGAGAGAGAAAGAGATGGTAGATTTCACACTTTTAGAGAGAGAAAGTTAAGAGAACTATGTGTAAATTATGAAACCACACACCCTCTCCATCAAGGGAGAGGGTTTATATACCCAAGCCTTGTGATGGGCTTGGGCTTACAATGTTGGGCCGGCCTACACATGTTGTAGGCTAGGCTTGGCTTTGTTTGTTTAATAAAGATGTCTAGACTAGAGCTACTACTTAGTATATTGTCGAAGTGACCGAATCTTCCTAAATACGTAAAAACGTATTTCTAACAGTGGCTAGTAAGATTAGGGGTTTTGCTCCATGGTTCTTTTCGTAGAGCTCCGAGGGGGCGTTGAAGTTTACCAGTTGGATGTTATGTCTGATTTAGTTAATGAAATTAATCTCAGACCTTGCGAGGATCGCTATGTTTGGACCCTTGAAAACGCTGGTGAATTTACAGTCGCGTCTATACGTAAGTGTATTGATATAGTGAGATTCCCAGGTGGAGATGTGTCGTTTAAGTGGATTAGAAGTGTGCCAATCAAGATCAATATTCTAGCCTGGAAAATTGGTTCTGATGTGATGCCGACTAGGTTCAATATGTGTTGTCGTGGGATTCCCATTGATTCCATCAGATCCTCGGTATGTAATGACGGAGTAGAGTCACCGAGTCATTTATTTTTTAGTTGTGTTGTTTCAAGGCAAGTTATGCAAAAAGTAAGTAACTGGTGGGATATTGATATTTCTAAGTTGAATTCATTCGACGAGTGGAAGACCTAGATGGGGGCTCTTCCTTTATCGGCGAGATCTAAAGAGCTGTTGATGGCCGTATTTCATAGTTTATGGTGGTGGATTTGGACTTACAGAAACAGAAGTATATTCGATAAAGAGACTCCTAGAAAGGCCGAGTTATTTGATAATGTTGTTTCTTGCTCTTTTAATTGGTGTAAATTTTGGTGTAAGGCCTCGTTTAAATGGGACGAGTGGCTTAAAACCCCGTATCTTGTGTAATATTCTATCTTCTTGCTAGGTGTAGTCAAAATAAAATTGACGTTAAAAAAATCTATTTGATAATTATTATGATATATTATTATAATATTTGCGAGTTCCTTGTTGGGCACGTATTATTGCGCACGTTATCGTGCGTTAACATTAATTTTCTTCAGTTTATGAATTTGAACGTCCACTTATGGAACGTGACTTATGCGCTTTGCTTTTGGTAATTTTATCTGATATCCTTTTAGAGATTTTAACTATTTTGATGGTAAATTTTTCGGTGATACTTGAGTAGGATGAGTTGTGAAGTTTTTATTGAAATGAATTAGGACGCCTCTTCATTTTAATAGAGAAACCATAGATCACCGAACCATGAGGTTATAAATTTTTATTTGCATATATTAGGACGCTTCTCGATGTAAATAACAATTTATAAACAAGTGGGCTTAAGTGCATGCGACGTGACTCAATATTTATATTATTATTTTGTTATTCTAGTTACGAAATGTTTTTTATTCATGATTCGTCCGTACGAATTTAATCGTTATTTTGTTCTCTTATGATTATCTTTTGTTGTGTTTTGACTAATGATTTCTTAAACTTCATTCAGTGCATTGTTCCATGGATTTTCCGAATAAACAACAATCAACGTGATCCTAATGAGCTAAGTGTAGTGAACCCTATCAACTTTTAGGAGTTGACGACTTACTGGATTTTTCACTTCTAACTGTCTTTTATTTGTTCTATGAACAGTTGTCGCCTTGTCAGATTGACCTATTAAACTTTTTGGATAATTGTTAAAAATAAAGAGGTGAATTGTACTGGTTGGTGTTATGATTAGAGATGTTGATTTTGGTTTGTGTTATGCTGATGTGGTGTCGAAATGATTATACTTTTCTATAGACATGATGTTGTTTTGATGTTACTATACCTAACCCTCTAATATTAGTAGTTGTATACTTGTATATACTATTAAAAAAAATGAAAAAGTTTTTGAAAGTTTTTGGAGTTGACTAAACATTTGTTTTGTTTAAATTGTTGTTATAAATTATAAGTTCAAATCGGCGACTTTTAAGTTTTATAGTAATAAAACTAATTAGAGCACTATGTACAATGAGCCATGGCTTAAGTTTTCGGCGAAAAATTGAAGCCAACCATACCCGGGGTCGCGTTTTGGGGTCTCGCGCCATGGGGGTCACGCGTCGTTTTCAGTCGAAAACACGATTTGAAAACGCCAGCTGCGTACCGCAGCAGCGTTTTCAAATCGCGTTTTCGCGAAAAATTAATTTTTTTTAATTTAAAAAACTAGCCGTTGGTTTGAAAATAGATCTGTTGAGGGGCTGTTTTTTTTCAGTTTTTGAGCCCTTATTTGTGTATAAATACCTATATATTTATCATACATTATATACAAATTTATAAAAACAAACAAATACTTTCAGGATGAGTTCTATGTTCGATATTTTCGAGTTTTATTCACAACTCGATATGGATCAATATACACAATATATGAAGTATTACGAGGCCATGGAGGCTATCGAACCTACGGAGGAAGATGTTGGTGAAAGTTCGCAAAAAAATCCAAGACGCAATATAAATCGCGACCGGAAAATAGCGGAAAGAAACTTACGATGTGATTATTTCGGTGATGCAACCCAACCCCCCAAGTAGCCGGAGGAATATTTTCGTCAAAGGTATCGTATGAGTTCTCCACTTTTTAAAAAACTTGTTCATGATATTTTAAATTATAACGTTGAACCTATACCCGCGTACTTCTTTTTTTTAAAACAACTTCGCGATGCCAAAGGTCGTTTTGGTTTTAGCGCCCTTTTGAATTGCACTTCCAACATACGCCAACTGGCATATGGTACATCACCAGACGCATTTGATGAGTATTTCTAATGTGCCGAACGATGTAGTCGTGATTGTTTATTAAACTTCACTAAATGCATCTATATTTTGTATGTTGAAAAGTATTTGAGGAAACCTACTTTAGCCCGATGTTATCATGTATATGAGTTGCATGAAACCAAACACGGCCTTCCGGGAATGCTCGGTAGAATCGATTGTATGCATTGGGAATGGATTAAGTGTCCAAAGGCATTACAAGGTCAATTCAAACAAAGGTTTAAAAAATACCCCACTCTAATCCTTGAGGCCATCGCGGATCAACAATTATGGTTTTGGCATGATTTTTTCGGGGTACCGGGTGCAAACAACGACATTAATGTTTTAAATGATTCACCATTATTTGATGACCTTTTAATGGATAGAGCTCCCAAAGTTCCGTTTCAAGTAAACGGAAATACATTCCAAAAAGGTTATTATTTAGCCGATGGGATTTATCCCCAATGGTCTACTTTTGTAAAGGCTTTTAGTGTAGCAAGGGAATTGAAACAACAAAAGTTTAAAAGAGTTCAAGAAAGTGCAAGGAAAGACATTGAATGAGCTTTTGGTGTCCTACAAGGTCGATGGGGAATAATACAACAACCGGCACGATTATATCATATTAACACGATTAAAAGAATCATGTATTGTTGCATCATACTACATAACATGATATTGGAAGATCAAAAATTGGATGTTAGTGAATTTACACACATGTATGTTTCTCCGGTGAACAATTTACAACGTACTTGGATCGAACGTTGCGAAAGATAAAGAATTAGAAATAGAGAACTTCAAGATAAGAATATTCACGAAGACCTTCGTCAAGCTCTCGTGGAACATTTATCAAGGAACGATGAAGATTTAAGTTAAATTTTTTAAGTTTATATTTTTTAAGTTTATGTACTTTTAAGTTTATGTTTTTTAAGTTTATGTACTTTTTATGTTTATGTTTTTATTAATTATATATCTTTTATGTTAATGTTTTTCTTTAGTTAATGAAAGTAAAAAAAACTATTAAACTTCACCTCAAAACACCAAAACACTTCAAGTGGACCAAGGAGGGTGTTTTTTGGTGTTATGGAGTTTTGGAGTTTTCACCACAAAATAGGCACTTTTTATGAAAACTTGAGCCATGCTTATGGACCATACCTTGTGCTCTTAGTGCAATGAAACAATAATATTAAAAAGAACAATAGAAGGCCGTGAAGAGAATATTTAACATTACTCTCCTTTGTTATTTCAAGCTTTAACATTGTCGTTTTCTTTCTTTTGTCTTAGACGAGCATTGTGTGTCATATATTAATAAATAAGAGATTCAGTTTGAAGATACACGCGACCTAAATTTTATGCTCTCGGATTTCTTTGATTTTCCTAACATGTAAATCACATTGTTCAATTCAAGTTTGTTGAATGTTAATCTGTGGACTAACACACATATCTCTAATATTAGTAACTTTAGATTTTTGATCTTGCACTATCATGTTATATAATATTATATAACACTACCTGGTTGTTCGTAGCGTTTTGATTCGATAAGCATGTGAGATTGTTGTATAATTCCTTAGCGACCTCGTAGGACTTCGAAAGCTTGTTCGATATCTTTTTATGAGCTTTCTTGAACTCTTTTAAACTTCAAGGTTGTTACATCTCTTGTAATATAATACCTTTTGACAAACGTAGCTTATGTTGAATTAATACCATCGATTAAATAGTAACCTTTATTGTATGTTTTTCTGTTTATTACAAATGAAACTTCTGAAGTTTTGTTGTCAAGAATATCATCAATTAAGATGAAACTATATAACACTTCGAGGTCGTTACTTGCCTTAGGAACGACACAAAAAGCATGCCAAATTCACATTTTTTTATCCGCAATAACTTCTAACATAAGAGTCGTGTATTTATTATCACGTCTTATGAAATTACCATGTAAGGACTTTGTACTGTTTCTCCAATGCCAATGCACACAATCAACACTTTTGAGCATTTTCGAGAGTCCATGTTTTCATGTTTTTCTTTGTGCAATGTATGTTTTTATATCCTCTAAATCAGGCTTTATAAAAAACTCTTATACGTATAAATTATATATGCATTTAGTAAGGTTATATAAAAATTACCGTGAAAAACGCTTAGCAATTTGCACGTACTCGTTAAATGCATCGGTGTTGTGTCGTATACAATTGACGTATGGCGGATGTGCACTTCATAATAGGACAAATACTTGCACCATCATAGCGTTGTTTAAAAAGATTAAATTATTCCGGAAGATGATAAGCACCAAAATTTCTAAGAGCATTGAGTTTTTTTAAAAGTGTAGAACTTGTTCGATACTTTGCCTAAAATACTATTCTGTGTGTATAGGAGGAGTGTTATCCTCACCAAAATAATTTTCTATTAGTCGTTGTTCTGTTGCTTTTCGTTAACGTGGTATGTATGTCATCTTCCTCTTAGGAAGCGATCCTGATCCAATTCCCGTTCCCGAACCCACGGCTTCTAAATTACTAAAAGATAGAAATTGTGCATATGCCTTAAACCCCTCATCACTCCGTATAATTTTGAAAATATATATAGTAATAGTTGAGAGTGTTGGGTTCATAATGATTTTTTGAAAGAAAAATATTTATGGTTGAGACAGAAATGATATTGGAATAGTGTAAAAAATTTAGAATAATAAAAATATATTTATAAGGTTTTGAAAAAGTGATAATAACTTTTTTTACTAAACCTGAGAAGTTTTGACTCAAAAATACAAAATTGTCCTTTTTGACCGTTATTTAATGCAAATATTTAAAGAAAAAACTCATCGTGTGTTCTTGGTGCGAACAAATACGACGTCACACATATGTTGTAGAGTAACTAGCACAACAATCTTTTAGATTGAAGCCTTGATGTGGCGCCATAACGCAACCTCACTAACCCTTCTTAACTACATATACATTTATCGCAAATATCCTAAATATTATGGTATGTAAAAAATTGCTTGTAAACAGATTTTTTAAAAACGAGGGGGTGAAATTTTTAGGTTTTGTTTTACTTAAAAAAGTTGTAAGCATAGCTACAAGAAACATATATGCGACTAAGGCTTTTAAAATATGATTCTTATGTTGGTTCATTTTCGCATTTATCTCGTAAAAAATCATATTCAGATGTTAAGATCACACTATAATGTCACTGTTTCGATAGATGTCGCAAATTTATGCAAATATACATAGTTATAATCATCTATATGAAAATATAGGTCAAAAACATTATTATGAAGTTCATAATACAACTGGCCAATCGGCCTTTTGTTTTTCATAATTAATAAAACTTAATGCATATTGTGTACGGATCCTATAGTCAAGATCGAGATCTTGTTAAGATCATATATTGCATAGATCACTAAAAAAGGGGGGGGGGGTACATTGACGAAAATTGAGTTGACCCTTTTTCCTTTGGTCACTATTTGAAGGAAAATAGTTACGATATAACTTATGGTAACTACTTTTTCAGTGTTATAAAATAGGTGTCGAGCCTTATAAATGATCACTACGTGGTCACTAACTCACATGTCTAATTTTGATCAAAAGTGATGAAGCATAATTTGGTCACATACATGATCAAAATATAAGTGTGCCATTATTAATTTTATGAAATGATTAAAAACAGAGACATTTACATATGGACTTGATAAAATTTGAATATTCACATATTTTTCTGCAAATAGTAAATACAATCACATATTACAAATAAAAAATTTATATAGTTCAAAATATGTAAAACTGCATATGTTTAACTTTGTTTAGTGCAAGTCTCATATAAGTATATTACTTGAAACACAAACTAACTATAAAACTCGTTTTAAAAATTTTAAGATCATTAAATGCACGAATTACGGTTAAATTTAAATTTTTTAACTAATTAATATACGTCATGAATCATGAATATTTAATACGAACATTATGTATATTAATTAATTATTGTAAGTATTACGTATGTAAACATGCATGTAAATGCACGATAAGTATTCACGTATAATACTTAATATATATAAGACATAAAAACACGAACATTAAACGAACACACACGATAATAAATTAAGTCACGAAAAACAAATGAATGTGTACATATGTGTGTGTGTGTCCGCGTATAAACAAGAAAGAAAGAGGGGCCCAATCCAATAACAAATCCATATGTAATCAAATAAAGAAATCATAAACATAAATCACAGAGAATTAACAAAACCCTAAAACACCTTTTCTCTTCACTTTTCTTTCTTGTCCGCGGCGAACAACAAGCCCACAAGGACGATTGATTTTTTATCTTTGTTTTGATAACGGTAACGTGTTCGTGTTCATCCCTTTTATTCACACGCATTCGGTATCACTCGAATCCTTGTCTTTGTTTTTATTTAATTATGTTATGATTATGATCATTAAAAACAAATCAAGAAACATGTAATAATCATAGATCTATCAAGATTAAAAACAAAACACGGGTTTGGGGGTTGGTTTGTTCCGATCGTAGCCAACCGAGACCCACAATGGACTCGGTGGTGTTCTGTTCCAGCAGCCGCAACCCCTCATGGGGTCGGCGTTGGTTTAAAACCACCAACCGTAACATTTGGTTGGCGGTGGTGGTGTTTTGTTGACAGCCGCAAGGACCAAGAACCTCGCAGTATGGAACTTGGCCCAACAATGGGAAACCGAGACCCACTAGGGGCTCGGTGGCAAGGTTGTTGCAAGCAGGGGAAACCCTAGCGTAAGTTGGGGGTTGGTTTGGTGTTCGGGCAGCAGCGAACCGAGAGCCATTGGCTCTCGGTGGTGGGGCTGTTGGCTTGGATGGATCACGGCAATAAGAGGCCGCAACCTTCGGGTTGTGGTGCTCGGTTTTCGGTCTCGGGTTTTGGGCTCGGGAACTTGATATTTTTACAAGAATACGTAATTAAACCATTATGTAAATACTTTATGTTATGTTTTTATTAATTAATTATATTAATTAATTTATGGTTTAATTAAAACAAGACTTAGGTTATAATGTTTATTTAAATAAAATTATGTTATACAGTATGTACATTTATTTAAATAAACTTATGTTAAAATAG
Organism: Glebionis coronaria; assembly: GCA_025667525.1. NCBI lineage: Eukaryota > Viridiplantae > Streptophyta > Magnoliopsida > Asterales > Asteraceae > Glebionis > Glebionis coronaria. Next base: position 185,160,829 of record CM046881.1, read on the forward strand.
TTAATAATTTAATTATTCATGTACATTGATTTAATTATTTGAAACATAGATTAATTAATTAATATCTTTTAAGGTAAAGTTTAATAACATGAAATATGTAATATCATTAATTAATATTAACTTATGATAACATGATATGACATTATTAATTAATAATATAAGTTAAGCCTAAGTATTTATTATTTATTAAACTTTATAATATAATTATACAATTATAAGCATACGATTAATTATGGAAATACATTAATTATGGCAACATGTTTATGGAATTATACTAATTATGGCAACATGATAAATATGGAAATACACTAAATATGGTAACATGCTATTTATAGAAACATGCTAAATATGGAAACTTTCTATTTTTGGAAACTTACTAATTATGAAAACTTTATATTTTTGGAAACTTACTATTTAAGGAAACTTACTATTTTTGGAAAGTTACTATATATGGAAATCTGCTATTTTTGGAAAGTTACTATATACAGAAACCTGCTATTTCTAGAACGTTACTCATTCTATTATAACAAGTACTATAACACATAAAACATGAAATACATGAATCTAACACATGAAACTATAAGAAACACATGATTTAAACATGAAATAATAAGACGAGACAAGAACAAGTATAATAAGTATGAGCACGTCAAGTAAACTAAATAACAAGTATGTATAAGTAAAACTGACACTTATTCATGTCACTTTATTATGTAGCTATTGGAAGTCAGAGTGATATTCCGAGTTCGTTTTCGTCTTCATTTACTGGACATAAGGTACGGATATTCCGTCCTTCAGTAAGGACATCATTCTTCCTATATTAGGATTCCCCGTTTTCAGCCATCTGTTTCCCCAGTAGTTAAGTGTCTTAAACACACCAGTATATGTTATGATTATTTTAGATTGCCTGAGCTATATATATATATATGCATGCAAGTTTCACCTAGTTATGGGGGTTCCATAACCATAGCACTTGAGGCACCTGTGTTATGAATTTTCTGCGGTGAGAGTGATTGCTCGCAGCGTCCCTTTACAGTATTTGGCCTTTGTTATTATTATCATGTGGGGCGAATGGGTGCATCCTAGGACAAGTATTAAGATTTTATGGTAACTGTGGTGTGTGCCTTGCATCCGTTGTAGGAGCTGATCCCTCCACTCATTGTATATATTAATTAGAGGCAGCACCTCTAATTGCATGATGAGGTCACCCCTCTAAGTATTCACGCACGTTGATATAACATGATCTATATAGGCTCCGGGCATATTTAAAATACAGGTTTTCAAGATAAATTAATAGAAGTCTTTTCAAAAATATAAACCAGTCTTATGAACTTAAACCTGGTTTTCCAGGACATACATTTATTCCGCTGCTATTCATTTCATTTCATTACTTGCTTATGTTTATGTTTTACATTCTATGTTATATATCGGCATACTGAGCGTATTGCTCAGCCGTATTTCTCTTTCCATGTCCCAATACGACAGGTACTAAAGGGCAAAGCTAGGAACCAAGAGTACGTGCATGGAATGAGGCACCAGACTTCTTTCCTTTTTAATGCATTTACATACTTTTGCTTTGCTGGACATTGTTTAGTCCTTTCCTTTACATCCTATACATATGCATTTCATGTGTGGAGCTTATTGTGGGACCGATGTTGTTTCCGATTTCCTTTTATGGTCATTTAATGTTTAGACATTTACCTTGCATGCTTTGATGATACGCCATAATTATTACGTAACGGTCTATTTATCCAAATGAGGTGTTACAATTATGGTATCAGAGCTAATGTTTCGACCTGTAGGCTCTAAAATTTGACCTGTGACTAGTGGGTAGTCATCAGCGTCTTCCTAAACTGACAGTTTATTTTCATGCATTTTGTTTCATGTATCATTGTTGCAGAAATTTTAACTAAGTAATGGTTGGTATATGACTGGCCATATTTAGTCGCATGTGCTTCTATTCGAATTATTTTTCTTGGTGAACCGACCCATAGGCGTTCACATTAGCTCATGTCATTTTGTTTTGATGAACCGATCCATATGCGTTCATCCTCGTCATGTCAATTTTTTTTTGGTGGACCGACCCATAGGCATTCACCAAAACTCATGCCATTTTTGTTGGCTATGCCTTCATAAACTGTTTCATCATCATTTTCTTATGTTTATCCTATGTTCTAATCAGCTTAATCATTTCATTTCCTCTTTTAAACTGTCATATGGTCATGACATGCGAACAGGAGCTAGCAGCAGCTGTCCAAGCAGCTCTAAAGGAAATGCTTCCTCAAATCAGGAACCAGATTCGGAATGAATACCAGAACATTACAAATCAAAACAATCCTGCTCCTCCTCCACCGGTTACTCTACACACTTGGCTTGAGAGATTTAACAAGCAGAAACCTAGATCTTATGAGAAAGCTGAGATATCATCTGATGCGGAAAACTGGATTTCGCATATGGAGAAAATTTTTGATGCTATGGGATGTGATGGTGTCTACAAGGCAAGGTTGGCTTGCTATAAGTTTGAAAGAGATGCCTTGCATTGGTGGAGGGCATACAAGTTAGCAAATGGAGGTGATGCGTGGTTAGCTGCGTTGACTTGGGATCAGTTCAAGACTCTGTTTTATGGGCAGTTCTTTCCGACATCTGAGCAGGAGGGACTCAAGAGGTAATATCATTCCATTCGTTTGAGAATTAGAGAGACTAAAACTGTGTGACAACTTGGGTTTTGGCGATTCAGTTGTCACCCGTTAACCGCTAATTATGTGTTAGGTTGTGTGCACAATATATTTTATATGTTTTTATAAGTGATTTTGAGAATAAGGAAAAATGAAATGATTTACATGATGTGTAAATCATGGTACAAGTTGGAAACGAAACGAAATGAAATGAAATGAAATGAGTTGAGAAATATATTGCGGGAAAGTTCAGATATCGTTTTTATAAGGTTTCATGTGCGTATCGTATGTTGTATGTATGTATGAAGTATATATTATATTTATTACATAAGTTTTAGAGTTACTTTCCATATTTAGAAACTTTTAGAAACGAAAGTTAGTTCAGAAATCGCGTAAAAAGTCGAAATATTAACGTAGGGCTTTTAGGTTTTGGTCCAGAAGTAACTCGGACTACTATTTAGTGTAGTAATGATTAAATATCAGTATATGGGGTATAATAGTCGGCGTAAGGGGTTTGGGCTTGGTTTTGGGCCGACTTATGCTTAAGTAAGGGGAAAAGGGGCCCAATTTGAGTACTAGTAGAACTATGGGTTGGATTTAAGCATAATTAAGAGTCCTATTGTAACACCCCACTTGGATAAATGGACCGTTATGTGTATTTATGGCGTGTCATCAAAGCGTAAGGTAAATGTCCTAAAACATTAACTGACCATAAAGAAAATACCGGAATCAAACATTGGTAATCCAAACATAAGCTCAAAACATGAAAAGTAAATACTGACGGAAAGGACTAAACAATGTCCAAATAAGAAAAGTAATGTAAAAAGTGCATAAAGTAAGAAGTCTAGATAGCTTCCATCCAAATGCACATGCTCTCAAAATCCTAAGAGCGTCTCGGTGTACCTACCGTAGTACATGAAAGGAACTACGGCTGAGCATAACGCCCAGTGAACGGATATAAAGCATGATAAGAAATACTAAAATGAAGCAGATGATAAAATACTGAAGTTGTAAGACTGATAAGTAAATTGCAGCAGAAATCTTTGTATAATCTGAAAAGTCTGAGTTATAAATAGTAAAGCTGAACTATAACTGTTAAGTCTGAAAAACATACTTTTACTGTATTTTAATTGCCAAGAGCTTATATAGGACATGTGTTGTAACAACTGCTGTATGAATAAATGGAGGGGTGACCTCGTCATGCTGTAGAGGGGTGACCTCTAAATAATGTGTTGGGTAGAGGGATCAACTCCAATGTGAAGGATGTAGAGCACACACCAAATTCACCTAATAAGTTGTAAACTAATAACCTAGGAGGCATCCATACGCCCCACTGATAATATTGATAAAATGGCCAAGTTGAATAAATGAGACGCTACGAGAAATCACTTCCTCGTAGAGGAGTCACGACACCGGTGCCTCTAGTGTCATGGTTATGGTACCTCCGTAACTAGTACATAAACTGGTCATGCTTGTATATAAAGAACATGCAATTTAACTTAGTTATTAAAATGATTATTGATAAGATTTAGAACATATACTGGGGAAAAACATTTGGCTGCAGATGGGGAATCCTAATCATGCATAGAAAGAAGTCCTTACTGAAGGACGGGAAATTCGTACCTCGTCTCCAGTAATGAAATAAGAATGAAAGCTGAAAGATCTACTCCAACTTCACAGTTACTACATAAATAACGGACGCGTAATAAGTTGTCTGATTACTGTTTACTGTTACTGATTCTTATACGTTCTTAGTTTAATTTATTTTACTCTTGTATTACTGTTTATGTATAATTTGATTAATCTGATAGTCCGTGTATTTCTGATAATCTGACTGTTCTTCAAATGTTTACTGATTAGTATATATCCTGCATTTCTAGTTACTGTATATTATACTGTATTCTGATATGGTATTATACTGTATTAAGTAACCTGCTAAATTAGGATGTTTTCCTGAAATAGAAAGTTTCTAAGACTATGAGTTTCTTAAAATAGAAGGGTCTCCTTAATTAGTTCCTAAACGGAAATAAATCATTTAATAAATGTCATACCCTTTTTATTTATAAAAGCTAGTTAAACATTATTTATTTAATATATAATTAAAATAAATAACATTTGTACGCATAAAATTAAGGTATAAAAATTTAAATAAACTAAATGATTTAATGTTTATAAAATACTCTTCTAAAAATTCTTATCGTAACAAAACTCGACAACCCGAGTCAAAGGCTCCCTGAGACACATTGTCTCAGGTCAACCGTGAACCAAAAACCCACAGCCGGTCGGCTGTGGTCCTGTTGCCAAACCCACAGCAGCCACCGACCTTGTGTCGGTTGCCACTGGTGTGCGCAAGGTACCCACTACACTGGTCAAAGTTCCAACTTCTTATTATGCGTACCCTCTGTTGTGCAGTTGGTACCCACCGAGAGCTTTAAGCTCTCGGTTCCCACTGCCTAAAACAAACACCCCCTGTTAGCTAGTTGGTTTCCACTGGTTACAAACCCAAACATCCCTTTATTTATCGTTACCCTTGTTTGGGTTGTTTAACGGTTGTGGCTGGCAAAACCGAGCACCATCAACCCTTGTGTGGGTCACGGCTGGGCAACACACCACACACCGAGACCAATTGGTCTCGGTTTTCCCCTGAATCCATCAAAACCTGACACCCTAGGTTATGATTCCATGTTTAATTATTAAAACCCATTTGTTTAAATTGTAACATACAGATTTCGTAATATGAACTGAGAATATAGAACGAGAGTGATGCCGTTACAAGGATTAAGGATGTGATATGATCATACACGAATCAAAGCTGAAGTAATCAAACCCGAAACCCCTGTTCTTGATTTTTTTAACTGGCGGCAGTTTTTTTTCTTCCAAACCCTAATCATTTTTTTTGTACGTGATAAGACAAATGAAACACTAGTGTGTATTTGTTCCCTGTTATTTTTTTTTGGAAACAGGTTGGGCCAAAAGCCCATAATCCTTCTTCTTTAATAGTCCAAACCGCCACCCTTTTATGTTTATATGTTCTCGTTTGATTTTTTCGACACTTGTATATTATCACGAAAACGTTTTCATATTCCTCGTGTTTTAATTTTTCTGAAATGTAATATTCTTATAGTATAATAAATAATACATACGTAATCTTTTCTGAAGCTTAAGAATTATTTCCTGAATAATTATTTATTTTTAAAATTTAAATAAAACTGAGACTGCGTATTTAATATTCGTGGATTTTTAAATACGGGTTTTACAATTCTTCCCCTCTAAAAAAACTCGTCCTGGAATTAAGGATGCGATAATGCTATGGTTTTACAATTCTTCCCTCTAAAAAAGAGAAATTTGTCCTCGAATTAAAGGTAATAAGCTGATGAAGTTATAAGAACTGAAAGAACACGTAAAATGAAAAGACATATAAGCTGAAGGATAATTCGTCTTCTAATTAAGACATAATGTTGCTGATAGGTATAAACATGACATGAATGAAGTGATCATGTAACGTGACATGGCTGAAGAGGACCTAGAACGTAAACTGACTAAAAGAACTTAACTGGATTTATTGAAGGAAAAGTGATGAGAGGATCGGATGGACTCCTCCGTTTCGAGTAGCTTCCCGCTCAAAACGATTCCTTCAAGGGTCTAAACATAATGAAAAACTTGGTCCTGATGACCCTGTCCTGACGATGCTGAATAGTTTCTGGTTCCATATTTAAGATGGATTTTCTGAATATGATAGACTGAATAAGCTATAGCAAGTATGATATATGAAACGGTACGTACAAATATCCTGAAACGATAACATTTATATCACTGAGCAAGCTGCTGAAAACATTTAGGGATGGACTACGTGAACAATTGTGAATGTGCTACATGAGCAATTGTGAACGTGGTTCACGATTATATGAGGACCACTGGGCATGGAATATATTGTGAACGTGATACGTGAAACATACTGTGAGTGTGATACTAGGACATATCATGAATGTATGCTGACTGAGGAAAGAATGCCAAACAATACGGCCTGAGACATGAGACGTCTGCCTGGGTATTGAAAAGTTGTGCTAAGCTTAAGTCTGTTTTCTTAAGCTTTCTTTGACTGTATTCAGTAACAAGCTGTGAAATGTGTTTTGCGAGATGGAACACGAATCTGAACGTGAACAATGTCATAAACGCGAACGTAGACGTAATTCATGAGATGGACAACATATAAACAAAATCATAACTGTGTACGTGAGACGTAACCATGAAAGTAAGCGTAAACTTAAAGATGAACGTACGCGTGAACGTGAAAATGAAGGAAAATGTGATCGTAAATCATGAACTTCTGTTTGATATAATGGTCGATGGAATACCATGAAATCTTACGATTTATTGTTGAATTTCCTATAGGTCTACTACTGCGAAATCTCTTCGGATGAGAGAAAACGCGTAGGCTGGTTTAAATGGTCGACAATGACTTAGATGGTATCATGTTTGTTAATGCAAAGCAATGCCTAAAAACATTGTTAGTATTAATTAATCTCTCTTATTTTTTATCACGACAAATTACAAAAACATTTACTGTAAAACACAATCATAAAACGAATTATCTAATAAACACTATCATCAAGGTAATAATCATTACACTAACATATCTTAATCATGCTTAGTGGACATAAAAGTGATTAGACTTAAAACTTACTTTTGTCAAATGTAACAAAATATTTTTAATAAACTTTATTTTTAAGAAATTGTTTTATTAAAATGAAAATGTAAATTTGAATATGGCATATTCCAAATGCCATAAGAATATCCTTTGAAGTTTTAAACAGCCTCAGATAATTCAAATTCACTAAAAGACAAAAAGGAGCGGAGTCTAGTACCCGTGGTTCCTTAAGTGCCTACGCGGTTCCCTATCGATATGGAACCGCCTAGATAGATAAGGAACCGCCCCCAGATAGCCGTTGGCATTTGTTTCTATAAATAGTGGATCAAATATGCATTCTCATCAACCCTTTTTGGACATCTCTTTCATCCTTCTTTCTCCAATCTAATCCTAGTCATTTGTAAATGATCACTTAATGTGTTAAGTATGTTTACTCGTGATTATCCTCTTGATCTCCTTCTTTACCTTGTCCAAAGAGAAGATCACTCACACACTTATGATGTGATTAAATATGAAGCATTGATGAATATTACCTTCTCCTAAAGATCTAGTCATGTTCATCATTTGTTTGTTTTTGTCTTGTATTGATCCAATGTATTTGTGAATACTTGGACTAGTTGTGTTCATCCAAGCTATATGTGAATACTTGGATTAGAGTTGTGTAACATGTGTGTGCTTGGATTTGTGTTGTGTAGATCCAAGTTACATGTGTGTACTTGGATATGTTTAGTTGAGTTGTAATTAGTTGTGTTAGTTCTCACTAAACTATAAAGTGATGTGGTTGTGTCTTGTAGCTCTCACTAAACTATAAAGTGATATGTAGTTGTGTTGTGTGAAGTTCTCACTTAGCTTCAAAGTGAAGAGTCGTGAAGATTAGTTCTAGCTTTGGATTAGAACTCGACATCTAGCCTTGTGTCAGAAAATGGTGAAGTAGGCAACGTTGTGAAGATTGGTTCTAGCTTTGGATTAGAACTCGACATCTAGCCTTGTGTCGTAAAATGGTGAAGTGGGCGACTTTGTGTAGATTGGTCCTAGCTAAGATTAGGTCTCGACATTTAGCTTAGTGTCGGAAAATAATGTAAGCGACGTTGTAAGGTTTTCTCCGCCAAGAAGGGAGCTTGTGGATATAGTGGAAATCTCGAGTAAGGTGTACTCGAGGAGTGGAGTAGGAACGAGGATAGAGCATCGTTGCCTAAACACTATAAATCTTGGTGTCTTCCTACTAGGTTGTTTCTTTCCTTACTCATTACTTACATTCATTATCATTATACTTACTACACATTGTTAATGCATTAGAATTGAACCTAATCATTATGCAACTAGCTTTCAAGTAAAAGATACTTTTGTGCACTCACCTAATTGAAAGGAATTTTAATTAGGAGATAAACCGATGAGAAACTATTCAACCCCCCTTCTAGTTTCTACAATTGGTATCAGAGCGATGGTGACACAAGATCTTAAGATGAAACTTAAGTCTTCTAAACTTGGTTCTCCATCTTCTCTCAAACCAAAAAGTGAAGCCTCACCTATTCTCATCTCCTCATCACTTTCACCACTACTTGCTTCATGTAAAACAAACTCAACCCATGGTACTAACCATTCACATGGTTCTACCTCCTCTTCATTCCAATCAAGAATGAATGAGTTTTCCTCTCCACTCATATCTAGTCCTCCCTTAAATGTGAATGCTCAACCACAACCTCATTAATGGATTCCCTTTGTTTTTTAGCCTCTTCCTTTCACTCCACCAAACTCACCCATCTCACCAATATCAACCTTGGATACCATGCCTTCTCCTCATCCTCCTACCTCCAACACTCCTCTCTTGGGTGTTCCCATTTCCCGTTTCTTGGGTGATCCACACTTGTTTGATTTTTTCATGCACAATGGAACAAATTGTCCTTGTTGCTTGAACAACTTTCACCTCATTGATATCCTTAGGTTGGAGATGATTGGGGCTCACATCAAGTTGCAAAGCTTTTTGTAGAACCTATTTGCTAATCCTCCACCTCCTAGGAGATGAATGATGGTTTATTAACATGCTTTTCAAAAGAAGGTCAAGCCAAAAGAGGACTATGAATTCAAGACCTAGTTTTTAGCTATCTTTGAAGTAGTTAATTGTATTTTTATTTCTTGTATTTCCTTTCTTTTCCCTCATGATTTTCTCATGTGGATGTTTTATGGATTTAGTTTTTATGTGTTTTAATCAATGTGATCACATTAAACAACTTCAATTTATTTAAAATTGAACCAAATCTATTACATCCTCTAAAAACTTGACTTAAAATTGGATCAAAATGTTATCTAAATATTTTGTCAGCCTTTGTCTAGACATTCTTTGTGAATGTGTTGCTTTTATGCAACCCTAGCATACTCTAGTGCTAAAAGAGGTAAAAATCCAAGATTTGCAAAATTTTGAAAAAGTCTTATTTTTCTCCAAAACTTTTGAAAATCAAGGTTTGATGTCCACTGGACGCGGCTCCTTAGCCCCCAAGCGGCTCCATATCGATATGGAACCGCTGGCTATATTAAGGAACCGCGCTTGGTAAAGCCGTTCTTGGCTTATTTTTGGTCTTTCTTCTTTGACCATTGTCTTGGTTAAGATTCTTTATTTATCCAATTTGGCTAAACATTTCCTAAAGCCTTTCTTTTTCATTTCAAATCTTTGCCTTGTCTATTTTCTTTAAATTATTCTCTTTTGGGAGTTCTTTTCTTCATCCTTCGTAATGCCTAATTCTTCCTTTCCTAACCATGACATTTCTTTGTCAAAAACTTCTCAACCTAAAGCTTCTTCTTCTAAGCTTTCAAAGAAACCGAAAATATCGGTTAAACCCATTTGGATAAAAAAAGAACAAGAATCCTCATGATTCTTCTTCTCCAAAATCCTCCAAGAATTCCTCTTTCTCTCCGATTCAATATTGGAATGAGACTTACTCTATAAATCCAATTACCGGAGAAAAGGAAATTCTTCCACCACCACCAATACCTTTCAACTCTCCTCAAATCAATGACCTATCTTCTTTCCCTAACCTCACTAGGCATTGTGAATACATCTCTTATCCATTATCTCCCTCTCCACCAACCTCTAATTTTGATGGACCTCCCCCATCTAACGACTTTGTTTTGCATCATGGTTCCTCGTGTGCTTGTTGTCGTTTTCAACAAATTGAACTTGCTCATATCTATGACAAGCTAAATTTCCTTGAATTCCTCCTCACTCGACCTCCTCTCAAAGTTTTCGTTCCCGTGAACAAAACTTCGAATGATGCTTCGTCGTCTTTCTTTTCCAACTAAGGCACATTTTGTACTTTAGTTGTTTGAGTCAATAAAACTTAAGCAATCTTGGAAGATTATCACTATTAGAGTAGTTTATGCTTTGTGGTTTATTTTCCATATTCTTTGCTTTAAATATTCATATTGTGTTTATGAATATTTCTCTTGTATGTTATTTCATATTTATGTAATATGAATGTTATGTGTGTTATCTTTCCCTCTAATTCTATTTCACACATTGGTTAAAGAGTTGATCATGGTTAAAACTTAAAATTAATTATGGGTGATTCCATAAATTCTAAATTTTAACCCATTGACATTTTAGATCATCTTTGATTGGTTTGGATGTTTCTTTTCTTCCTTTATTCCACCAATTAAACTATGATGTTGTCAATACACACTCTTTGGATATACTTAGCAAATGCTTGCTTCTAATTTGAGATTTATTTTCCTTCTCCCTCTCAAGTTAGTTGGTAAGTAGTGCGCATACATACATTGGTGTTTCTTTTCTTTCTTCTAACCTTTGTGTAGCATGTCACCTTAGCTCATTTTCTTGGTGCCCCAAGCAAGGAGGATTAAGCACCAAGGGGGAGCTACTAGCAAAATTCTGGTTCTTTTCTTCTTCAAAGACTTGAGCTAACCTTTTTTCTTCGACAAAGGGGAGTAATGATAGTGGTAAACTCGTTAATAATTCGAATAAACTTGTATTTTATGTAAATGAGTTTATAGTTTGTCGTAATAAAAAAGGGGGAGATTGTTAATGCAAAGCAATGCCAAAAAACATTGTTAGTATTAATTAATCTTTCTTAGTTTTGATCACGACAAATTACAAAGACATTTATTGTCAAACACAATCATAAAACGAATTATCTAACAAACACTATCATCAAGATAATAATCATTACACTAACATATCTTAATCATGCTTAGTGATCATAAAAGTGATTAGCCTTAAAACTCACTTTTATCAAATGTAACAAAAGATTTTTAATAAACTTTATTTTTAAGAAAATGTTTTATTAAAATGAAAATGTAAATTTGAATATGGCATATTCCAAATGCCATAAGAATATCCTTTGAAGGTTTAAACAGCCTCAGATAATTCAAATTCACTAAAAGACAAAAAGGAGCGGAGTCTAGTACCTGCGGTTCCTTAAGTGCCTACGTGATTCCCTATCGATAAGGAACCACCTGGGTAGATAAGGAACCGCCCCCAGATAGTCGTTGGCATTTGTCTTATATAAATAGTGGATCAAATCTGCACTCTCGTCAACCCTTTTTGGACATCTCTTTCAGCCTTCTTTCTCCTATCTAATCGTAGTCATTTGTAAATGATCACTTAATGTGATAAGTACGTGTACTCGAGGATTGGAGTAGGAACGAGGATAGAGCCTCGTTGCCTAAACACTATAAATCTTGGTGTCTTCCTACTAGGTTGTTTCTTTCCTTACTCATTACTTACATTCATTATCATTATACTTACTACACATTGTTAATGCATTAGAATTGAACCTAATCATTATGCAACTAGCTTTCAATTAAAAGATAGTTTTGTGCACTCACCTAATTGAAAGGAATTTTAATTAGGAGATAAACCGATGAGAAACTATTCAACCCCCCCCCCCCCCCCCTTCTAGTTTCTATAATGTTTTTTTGAGTTTTGTGGTAAACTGATAACAATCTTCATGAAATCTTGTGTCCTTTCGGCTCAGAATTTCTACTGGTAGTAATAACTCGATGTCATGACGGCATTCTATCTTAAACCTACGGTATGTCAGGCATCTAGATATGAACATAGCTGCATCAATTGTTACACTGCTTCTATCAAAATTCTGTCTGGGATATGGTACATTCTGGCGGAATCTGGGTGAATAGTCATGAAAGAATTATGAGTCTCGGTAATTTAGATTTATCCTAGCGTAGGATCTTATGGAGTCCAAAATTTTAGTGTAGGTCATCTCCTGTATGCGTAAGCTTAGCCATGGAAAGCTAATCGTGAGAACTGTCAGCAATTTCTACGGTATCAGTCAACTAAGTTCTAGAAAATTTATGTACATTAGTCGCAGACGTCAGTCTTTGACCATCAGGTGATGGCCTTCACCTTCGTAGGATTTCTGAATATTCTTTCTGCTAAAATTAGGGTGGCTCAGAAACACCACATTGTTCAGCTGTGATTTACATCTGGGAAGCTGCGTATATAATTTCCTCCTATTGGAGAATCTGTACCACTATGAGAAGATGATTCTCGTGTTCTTCTCTAGAGTTTAGTAGATCAGAAGTTATCAATGATTATACTGACGAACTTGTTTAAGAATTCATGGGAACTTTGATTCATTAATTTCGTAATATAGCTGGAGCATTTGGGAGTTTAGCAGCATAAATCAAAATTTTAGAGAGACTTTAACGTGTCCCAAACAGTCTTAAAAATATCATGTTCTGCCTCTCCCCCACTGATGGTAGCATGATAGTGAAGTGTTTTTGGAAACATGTTTAAGACCTTGTAACAGATCATATAAACCTTCTATACGTAGAATGAATATTGGTTAAGAATGGTGATCTTGTCAAATTTTCGGTGGTAGATACATGATCTCATGTTACCGGACTTCTTCCTGATAGACAGAAACGGTGCACTTCCTGGTGGTGCGCTAGAGTGAATAAAGCCTCGTTCTAGTAACTCTCGCAGTTAATGTTGAAACTCTTTTAACTCAGCTAAAGTCATGCGATAAAGAGTTCTGAAAACAAGTTATCTCCTTGAGACAAGCTTGATGTTAAACTTTGTCTCGTGGTTAAGAAGGAATTTATGAAAAACCTTTTGGAACGACATCTGGAAACTCTGGAATAATCTGCTGATCATGAATTTATGGAACTTCAGAAGTGGATTTATATCTGGTAGCTAAAAGTCTTCGTAGCTATGGACTGATAAGTCACGCCGCTTGTAAGGCAGAAATAATTTGTACTGATTTTTCTTGCAGGAGATATAATGAATATATTTAGGATTTAGTAAGACGGGTCTCGTCGTTAACTTAAAGGAAAACCTTAAGAAATATGGTTGATACTGTGGAGTCTTTTCTGGCTGGGAGGTAGGTAATACCTCATTTAGATAAAGATGACATATGAATAAGTGAAGCAAACATGGCAGATCTTGCTGACTGTGTTTGTCTGTAACCCAACAGAATGAACAATGCATATCTAACCTGAATAATACTCCAGTGGTGGTAAATAGATCTTTAGTGGTTTGATTTATGCGTGGCATGACAAAACGGGTATACCCCCTTGGAGGGTACCCTGAATTTCCGAGGGCCTGGTTTAGAAAACATACGGAGTTATGAGTCCTGACTCGTACTTTGAGAAGATATTCATATAACATGTACCATGCCTGGTGTCCTGACACGTCTCTTCTGAAATGATACTTGAGACCTGTGTCTTGACTGATGTCTTGACACGTGTTTTAGTAGGTGAATCTGAATAAGGTTAAGAGTTTCTGGTAACTGTTAGGGTTGGCGGACCGGTTAGACTGCTGACCTCTGTATTTCTGGTCACGTCCGTTCCGGAGTTCTGATGGTTACCGATTGGTTAGATATTAGCACGGTGGTTGTCACTGCCGCCTTATCTGTTAGTTTCACGACGGCCATTATCATGACCGTGATTCATGAATTATTCTGCTGAGTGGCCGGCTGGTTACCAGTTCCCACTCTTCTGACTAAAAGATTAGTTGAGTGAAGTGTGACATCCAATATAAGGAATTAAAACATGGAATCGGATTGTAGCGTCTGATGGTTGAAGTATATTCCTGTCAGAAATTTCAACTTTATAGTTTCCGTCCTTGCTCTTGAAGAGTCTTCATAGTATAAACAGCATCAGCATCTTGTTGAGTATCGACAAGTGGAAATGCCTGAGATGATTAAGGATTGATTACAATACACATGGAGTAAGGTACATGGAGTACACCTAGACTGCTGAACATGGGTACACAATGAATACTGCACATGGAGCATAACTAAGACACTGATGGTAATTTATGGGATGATCGATACTGGTGTCAATTACCTGACATGATCAAAAGAAATAATTTGATTTAAACGATAGCAAACTGGACTGAAACGAGTTGCATGATCGCCTGGCGTAGACCTAATGTTGGTTGTATAAAGAGCTCAAAATATGATTAAACAAAGTTTCATCAATAGCCAGCCTGAAGATATGATTGATGAAGACCAAACATGATTTATCATGAAAAGAGGATTTACTGAAATCCTTTTGTGTCTTAGCATGAAAACATTATCACTCTGCTGAACATAAAACCCTTGTAAGGAGACATGAAACTGAGTCAGCATGAAAACGACATCAACTTAAGATTGTGAGAACTGGATTGTTAAAAAGACTATAAGAGTATGATCAACTGAGGTTTTATAATAACTGGTGTGGATGGCTGCGGTTAATCCACCAAATTCGAATGAGAAGACATGTGACTAAGTATGGACGATTCTGGTTCAATCCATACTTGTCAAAATTTTACGAGAACTGTCATGTATAGAAATTTACAATCTGGGACTAAATATGGATGGCTGTAGTCCAACCCATACCAGTCAAAACTTCAACGAAACATCATGATATGAACAAAGATGAACAACTATTGGTCGGTTCACAAAACAACTATCGTCTGAAAACATGAAATTTGACCTGAACAATGGTGAACGTATATGGGCTGGTTCACCAAGTAATATTCGACTAAAAACATGAATCTGACATGAGTAAGGATGAACGCCTATGGTTCAGTTCACCAATACAAAATCTGAACGGGCAAGGGTGAACGCCTATGGGTTGGTTCACCAAAACAAAATTCGCAGAAAAGCACATGCGACTAAATATGGCTAGTCCTGTACCAACCCTTTACTTACTTAAAATTTTAAGAAAACTGACCGATAAATGAAGAAAAATGACTGATAATGCATGAGAAATATGAAATATAACAATGCCAAAATTTGGGAAGTTTCTGGTGACTACCCACTAGTCACAGGTCAAGTTTTAGAGCCTACAGGTCGAACCTTGCTGCTCTGATACCGTAATTGTAACAACCACTTGGATAAGTGGACCGTTACGTGTATTTATGGTGTGTCATCAAAGCATAAGGTAAATGTCCTAAAACATTAACTGACCATAAAGAAAATACCATAATCAAACATCGGTAATCCAAACATAAGCTCAAAACATGAAAAGTAAATACTGACAGAAAGGACTAAACGATGTCCAAATAAGCAAAGTAATGTAAGAAGTGCATAAAGTAATAAGCATGGATAGCTTCCATCCAAATGCACATGCTCTCAGAATCCTAAGAGCGTCCCATTGTACCTGCCGTAGAACATGAAAGGAACTACGGCTGAGCATAACGCCCAGTCAACGGATATAAAGCATGATAAGAAATACTGAAATGAAGCAGATGATAAAATACTGAAGCTGTAAGACTGATAAGTAAATTGCAGCAGAAATCTGTGTATAATCTAAAAAGTCTGATTTATAAATAGTAAAGCTGAACTATAACTGTTAAGTCTGAAAAACATACTTTTACTGTATTTTAATTGCCAAGAGCTTATATAGATCATGTGCTATAACAACTACTGCATGAATAAATGGAGGGGTGATCTTGTCATGCTGTAGAGGGGTGACCTCTAAATAATGTGTTGAGTGGAGGGATCAACTCCAATGTGAAGGATGTAGAGCACACACCACATTCACCTGATAAGCTGTAAACTGATAACCTTGGATGCATCCATACGCCCACTGATAATATTTATAAAATGGCCAAGCTGAATAAATAGTACGCTGCGAGAAATCACTCCCTCGCAGAGGAGCCATGACACTGGTGCCTCTAGTGTCATGATTATGGTACCTCCGTAACTAGTACATAAACTGGTCATGCTTGTATATAAAGCTCAGGCAATTTAACTTAGTTATTAAAATGATTACTGATAAGATTTAGAACATATACTGGGGAAAAACATTTGGCTGCAGACGGATAATCCTAATCATGCATAGAAAGAAGTTCTTACTGAAGGACGGGAAATCCGTTCTTCGTTTCTAGTAATGAAATAAGAATGAAAGCTGAAAGATCTACTCTAACTTCATGGTTACTACATAAATAACGGACGCGTAATAAGTTGTCTGGTTACTATTTACTGTTACTGACTCTTATTTGTTCTTAGTTCAATTTATTTTATTCTTATATTACTGTTTATGTATAATCTGATTAATTTGATAGTCTGTGTATTTCTGATAATCTGACTGTTCTTCACATGTTTACTAATTAGTATATATCCTGTATTTCTAGTTACTGTATATTATACTGTATTCTGATATGCTATTATATTGTATTAAATAACCTGCTAAATTAGGAAGTTTTCCTGAAATATAATGTTTCTAAAACTAGAAGTTTCTTAAAATAGAAAGGTCTCCTTAATTAGTTCCTAAATGGAAATAAATCATTTAATAAATGTCATACCCTTTTTATTTATTTATTTATTTATCAAAGCTAGTTAAACATTATTTATTTAATATATAATTAAAATAAATAACATTTGTACGTGTAAAATTAAGGTATAAAAATTTAAATAAACTAAATGATTTAATCTTTTTAAAATACTCTTCTAAAAATTCTTATCGTAACAAAACTCGACAACCCGAGTCAAAAGCTCCCCGAGACACATTGTCTCGGGTCAACCATGAACCAAAAACCCACAGTCGATCGTATGTGGTCCTGCTGCCAAACCCACAGCATCCACCGACCTTGTGTCGGTTACCACTGGTGTGCCCAAGGTACCCACTGCACTGGTCAAAGTTCCCATTGCTTATTATGCGTACCCCCTGCTGTGTAGTTGGTACCCACCGAGAGCTTTAAGCTCTAGGTTCCCACTGCCTAAAACAAACACCCCGTGTTAGCTAGTTGGTTTCCACTGGTTACAAACCCAAACATCCCTTTATTGATCGTTACCCCTGTTTGGGTTGTTTAACGGCTGTGGCTGGCAAAATCGAGCACCGGCAACCCTTGTGTGGGTCACGGCTGGGCAACACACCACACACCGAGACCAATTGGTCTCGGTTTTCCCCTAAATCCATCAAAACCCGACACCCTAGGTTATGATTCCATGTTTAATTATTAAAACCCATTTGTTTAAATTGTAACATACAGATTTCGTGATATGAGCTGAGAATAAAGAACGA
Organism: Glebionis coronaria; assembly: GCA_025667525.1. NCBI lineage: Eukaryota > Viridiplantae > Streptophyta > Magnoliopsida > Asterales > Asteraceae > Glebionis > Glebionis coronaria. Next base: position 185,178,637 of record CM046881.1, read on the forward strand.
GAGTGATATCGTTACAAGGATTAAGGATGAGATATGATCATACACGAATCAAAGCTGAAGTAATCAAACCCAAAACCCCTGTTCTGGATTCTTTTAACTGGCGGCAGTTTTTTTTCTTCCAAACCCTAATCGTTTTTTTTTTGTACGTGATAACAAAAATGAAACACTAGTGTGTCTTTTTGCCCTGTTATTTTGTTTGGAAACGGGTTGGGCCAAAAGCCCATAATCCTTCTTGTTTAATAGTCCAAACCGCCAACCTTTTATGTTTATATGTTCTCGTTTAATTTTTTTTTGACACTTGTAAATTATCACAAAAACGTTTTCATATTCCTCGTGTTTTAATTATCTAAAATGTAATATTCTTTTTTGTATAATAAATAATACATACGTAATATTTTCTGAAGCTTAATAATTATTTCCTGAATAATTATTTATTTGTAAAATTTAAATAAAACTGAGAGTGTGTATTTAATATTCGAGGATTTTTAAATACGGGTTTTACACCTATAACCCCAAAAACGAATTTCTCTTTTCACTTAGCCTTTAGTCATTAGATTTTATTAATGGGGGACAATTAGGGTTCTAAAAATCATGATATTCCAATTGTTTCTAAGGTAAATCCTTCAAAATCATTATTCAAGTAATGTTTTTATTAATTAATCTTAATTGTAATTTTAGTTAACCATTATTGAGAGGATTAGGTTTTTATTATTTTTCTGTAAAATATAGTAATTAAGGTCCATTAATGATTTTAGGGTTTTTGTTAAGAATTTAGGGATAATTAATGATGTTTAGAGGGTTAGTGCATAAAGACGTAAAACAGTCTGATTTTTAGGGCTGTCTTGTGTCGAATGTTCCAGGTAGTAGGTAGCATCTTTGGTCGAGTTTCTTTTTTTTAAATTAAGTTCACAGAGTCTAATTTTCAAAAATGTAATGTTGGTCGAAAATGGAGTTCGGGAAACTCGTCAAACAATTTTTACCAAAACAGTGCGTTGTTTAGGAATAGATTTGGATTTCGGGAATTTGATTCAAAATCTAACCAAACGAATGAGATAGCCAAAGATTTTTGATTTGAGAACACTTTATAATATATATGAAAGTACTGGAGGTTTTCAATAAAAGTTATGGTGTTTAGGTCGGGCTTTTGGTGTCAAACATTTAGCATGTACAGAAAATCAGCTTTATGAAAACGACTCTTGGCATAGAGACTAAACGAAAGGGTTAAATATGTAAGTGGAAAGTAAAATTGGTATTTGGAGTTCTTAGATCATAGAAAAACATAACTCCAGTAGGGGAGGAGTCAAGGGTGGTGATAAGTTCACTTCATGTGATCGTTTAGTGACTAGTAAACCGTACCGGGGGAAAACTGGATTTTTACGTATAGAATATCTTGTAGTGGGATAACTAAATAGTAGGGATTGAGGGATTAGATTAATCTCCTTGATTGTTACTTAAATTGGGTTTGAGGACCTGATCTAAGTGTGTCGTGTATGATTTTGTAGGTTTGTAGGAGTGCTAGCTTGTCGTACTATCAGGTGAGTTCATAGTCCCATTTTCACTAAGTTTTTAAATGTTATCTTCTAGTATAGGATGGAGATGACACTTATAATGTTTTAAATGTCTTAATACTATGATTTTAAAAATGTTTTGACATATATGTGTTACTGTGTGACATGCATGCTTATGTGTTTTGTTATGTGTTTTGTTATGTGTTCTTATATGTGTTTTGATATGTGAATCTTGATCGGGTTATGTTTTGGTATGGTAAATAGATGTATGGGCGTCTATGGGACCAGTCGTGATGTGTGTGGAGCATAGGGCACGGTCCGTCCTGAGTTCTTGGTTATGTACATCGTCTCCTCGGAGGCAAGATATCTCGACAAGGATATGGTTCATCTTCCACTAGTGGTGTGGGAAAGATCCGGATAGTGTGGTGCATGGTTCTTTTGTGTGTGACGAGATACTTCTTGATTGTTATAGTGTGCGTTGTGAATTGTAGATGTGATTGGTACTTGAACTGATTTTTGTTTGTAGTTGCATTTAACATGATAATCACATTATGGTCCATTGTTTTGTCTTGTTTTCTACAACTTATTTACAACGGTGTGTCAAGGTTTTCTTATGTTGTTTTTGATAAACTAGACCTATGTTCTCACCAACTTTATGTTGACAGATTCTAGTGTTATTTTCAGATGAGATAGTTGAGAAAGATGATGTTAGAAGTGGCTAGAGTTTAGAGGCTGCTAGGATTGCATTAGGAGGAATCCCTTTCCTCTTAGATTTACTTTTGTTATTTAAATAAGTGATGCTGTTAGACACTTATATGTTTGATGTGTGTTATTTGAATGTATTTGGTAAGAGTTAGGCATGTTACCTACTTACCTAGACGCATGCATTGTTTGAGATATTGTCATGACATTGTGTCACCTTTTTATGACATTTCTATTTCATATAGATCTCTCTATAGACACGCTATTTTTGTGATGATATCCATACGTCGCGCTCCATATTTCACCATGGTGGGGTGTGACAGAATGGTATCGGAGACAATGATTATAGAGAATTAGGTTGCCTAGCCTAGTCTATAGCTTAAGGGTCCCTACATATTGGTGTCATAGGAGTACATGTGCATGTATATTATGTGATTAAATGCCAAATTCCGTATTTTTTTGTGACAACCCTGGTTTTGAGGTTCGTCACTTAGTTTTATTTTGTGCTAGTTACGTGTCTTTACGTGTTTATGTGCTTATTGGTGTGTATAAATTGTGGTTTGGATATCGTTTCCGATACGGGGTACCTTGTGAATGAAACGATGTGTGATGATTTCATGTTCATGAGTTCACATGGTAGTGACTATGAAGTGATATGGTGTTATTTGGTGGTTTTAAGTATACGTATATGTATTATAGAAAATCGTATTTTTACGATTTACGGTTTAGCATTTGGAGGTCTCGGATGAGGTAATTAGTCATATGGATATTTTTCGGGATGGTTTTAAGTCATTTAGGACTTAGTTATAAAGTTTATTTCAAAATTTGAGATTTTTTTTAAAAGTGTATATTTTACGACTTTTACGATAAAACGCGTAAATTTGACTAGTTTTACGGTTTTGAGGTTTTGGAAGCTTTAGGAGCTGAAATAAATTAAGGAAAATTAAGGTAATATTATTAATACTTATATTAATAATAAAAAGAAAAAAAATAAAAAAATATATGTGTAAGTCGGTTTTGGGACGCAAGGAAGAAAAAGAAAAGGGAAAAAAAGGAAAAAGGGGAACCTGGCTTTTGTAATGGGCCAAGGACTTGTTAGGAAAGTAAATAAAGCCTTATTTTGATCAAAACACTCCATAAAATCCCTAGAGATCAAGTATGGGTCGACACCTATGGAGAAATTTAGGGTTCTTCATTAATTTTTCTTCTTTCAAAAATCTTAAGCTTGTTGCTAGTGCGAGGACTTGTGAAGAAGCAATCAGGTGAGTTTCATAGTCCCATGTTTAATATTGATTTTGACTTCCAGATGGGATGAAAGAGACACTGTGTTGAGTTATTTATAAATTGATGTTGTGAATGTTTTTAAGGTTTGAGATGGACTTGTGTGTACATTATGTGATTAACTGCTATGTGATTCTTGTTTGTGTATGGTTTGGATCGGAAAGGTACATAGGTGTATGGGCGCCTATGGTACTATGGTTGTTGGTAAGGCGTGATGCCTTGGAAATTATGGTTGTTGGTAAGGCGTGATGCATTGGAAATTATGGTTGTTGGTAAGGCGTGATGCCTTGGAAATTATGGTTGTTGGTAAGGCATGATGCCTTGGAAATTGTGGTTGTTGGTAAGGCGTGATGCCTTGGAATTGTGATGATTGATTAATCTTGAATGCTAGTTGTTAATGCATACTTGTAGCACATTGTCCATATGTTATTGTGTTGATGGTTGTTATTCACAGCTTGTAACTGATTTAGCGTTGGAGTCTAAACCTATGACTCTCACCAACTTTATGTTGACGTGTTTTAGTGTCTCTTTCAGGTGATAACGTGGTTAAGCGTGAGAACTTATGTGGCTAGGGTTGGAGTCGCGTAGGAATGCATTTTGAAGGAGATCCCCGTTCCTTCTTAGTTTATTTTCTTTCTGATTGTTTCGATAGTGATATTATTGGCACCTATATGTGATTATTAGTGTTATTTGTTTGTCTTGGGTAAGAGGTAGGACTGTTACCTACTTACCTAGACTCCTGCTTTGTTGAGATATTGTCATGACCTTTGTGTCGCCATTTATGACATTATACTTGCATTTTAGTTTTCTCTATAGAGACACCGTGTGTTGTGATGATATCCATACGTTGCGCCCCATATTCCGCCATGGTGGGGTGTGACAGAATGGTATCAGAGCCAATGGTTATAGAGAATTAGGTTGCCTAGTTTCGTAGCCTAGTCTATAGCTTAAGGGTCCCTGCATATAGGCCTCATAGGAGTATGTGTGCATTTTATATTAATTGATGTGTTTGGATGTTATTTATTGCGATGTTTTGACTAGTATGAATTGAACCATAGTATGTTCATACTTAGCCACATGTTATTTTCTTTTCGGATTGTGACTAGTGCAGGTTGAACCGTAATCATCCACGCTAGTCATTGTTGTATTTTGCCTAAATTGTACATTATAGTACATAATTTGGTACATGGTAGTTTCTATCTTTTGTTGGGTTATTTTTTGTACCTAATGTATAGTATTTTTTCTTTTGATGTTTAAGTCATGTTCCCTAAGAATTATATGGTAATTCGAGTTACTAGGAGTAGGTGGATAGGAAGGGGTTTTAAGTTGTTTCCACTCTTACGGGCGACATGACTTATAACTGATGATGTTTTTGTTTTGGATTTAGTCTATGTTGTTTTAGCTAGACTATGGATTTACGTATTTCAAGAGTATTACTATGTTATTTTAATAGATGGAGTTTTGGACTTTATTGTTTATGTGGTTATGAGCTTATGTGAGTAGATGGGTTTATGTGTTATATGTTGTATTGATTCTTATAAGTGTCATCATAGGAGGGAGTGCATTGGGGAAAGGGTAATTGTATAAGTATGGTGGCCAACATAGTTATACAAGTACCACAACTTCAATGGGTTCTCAAGTATGATTGCATGAAAGAGGGTTAGTACATGCTTGTATATGATGAGATGTAGAATTTGGGTATACGTATAATTTATGGGTTTATGTAATGGTTACCTATGAGATGGCTATCGTTCTTTTTGTGTTATATGTTTTGGGTTATAGTTGTGTTGTGTGATTATGGGGTCACACGATATGGTTTGGTTTTGGAGGTTGGCTTTATGCCTTGTTGTGGCACGGTGAGATGGTGATTACTTGTATGGAAAAACGAGCGTATAAAGCGATTGATTGACTTACGTGTATGATAACGAGTATGTTTGGGGGATTCAATAGGTATACATATGCGGATGTATATATACTGATAGATGTTATGTTATGATTTACGGTCGTTCAGTAGTTATTATAACTTGAACGTACCTTGCTCTCTTGTGTTTAAACAATTTATTAGTGCTCGAGTTTGGTGGAGTTTCAACGACGTTTTGAATCTTTTGAAGTGTGTCTTGTAGCGTATTCTTTGAGTTTCGTATTTCACGTGTACGTTTTAAAATGGTGTTCTTGGTCTAATGAAATAACTTGGGATTTCTTTTGAGATAATGAAATCTTTTGTGTTGGGTTTTACAGTTCTTTTGGTCGGAATATATTGAGAAAAGGGGGACTGGGAAATCTATTATAGGGTTAGATAATTGGTTGTATTCGGTAAAATAAGGGTAAGGTGTTGGAGTCGTGTTTGAAACAAGATGGAACATAAGATTTCTTTTAAATCAACACTTATTTATTTTAAATTCTAAAAGACTTTCTTTAAAATAAAGCGAAGTAAAATTTCTTTCTACTTACATAGTTTATATAATTGGGTTTAACCGATTCACGTCATTTATAATTATTAGTACAAGGTTAAATTGAGTTTATGAATATTTCACATACAATTTTATCTTTCATTAATATAAAACTGTTTTGGTCATAACTTGTTCGTTTTTAAAGCTTTTTGGGTGATTCAAAAGCCTAAAATTATGTACTCGGAACGTACTTTTCATATATTCAGAATGTATAGTCATGGGAGGTCAGTGGACTGGTCGGAATTGTTGTACAAGTGTCGGGTTCAAGGTTGAGTTTGAATAGTAGTTTTATTTTTTTATGATTTGGGATGCACGGGATACCTAGTCATTGAGTTGAGTTTTGAGATCGTCTAGAAGGTTGTTGGTAGATGGTTTGAGTCACATAGATGTGGGGAGGTAAAAAAAAATAAAACTATATTCTTTTGGAAAAGTCGATCTTTTGCACGGTTTAAATAATATGTCGCGAGGCGTAATATGTTTTGGTTACCATTGGGTGTTTCTTGGATTATTTTTCGTTGTCATGGGTCATTTTGAATTGATATATGTTATGGGTTTGAGTTTTCTTTTGAGTCTCGTGGTTTTGACTTGTTTTAATTGGTGCACGTGAAATGTCGTTAGTTATCAGTGGGTTTGATTCGTTGATCGTAACTAGTGGATTCAGGATGTAGTTTTGGTTACGTATTGATTGAGAGCGTTGAGGTAGTCATATGAAAGACTTGGTCGCGCCTACACGCTTAAGTAGGTGGCCATGATAGAACGGTCGGAATGCCCTTAGTGGGGAGGGAAGAAGTTCGTAGACGAACAAATGTGAATATATGGTCTCTTGGAGTACCAGTGAGAGGAATAGAGATTTGTATAATGTATGGATATTGGCACAAGTAACGTGCCATAGAGGGTGGTTAGAAATTGCAAGGGATGCATGATAAAGGTTGAGTTGCCTGGCAGTAAATGTGATGTGGAAGCGGTTGAGTGGTCTGATAAGAGGGAGTTATACGTGAGATTTTCAAGAGTAAGTTTTTAGGATTAAGTTTACGAGGATGAGCAGTAGAGGTGGTGGCATATCATGAAACCAGCAAGGGTGAAGTGAGGAAGGATGAGGGAGTGTTTTGGAGGCTGAAGAGGTGGATTGGATAATGAGAAAATCTTGGCATTATCGGAAGGACTGGCTGAATTCGCGAAGCATGACGATACGTAGAGCAAGGATTTGGACGCGTACGAGGACGACAGAGAAAGGCGATCGTTTATACGTTGTAGGAACTGAAGATTTGGAAGAACTGGATAGACTTAGTTAGTGGAGCTGGACTGTTATATCTGTCTAGAATGCTAGAGGCATTTGGTGTACGAGACGTGGAGAATGATCTATTCGGATCATGACCGTATCCAACACATATTCAATCATCTTGATTGAACTTTTAGAAAAGGTGATGGGTGGAGTTAATTGATGAAAGAAAAAAATTGCAAGGCTAAGTACCATCTGAGAAAGGCAAGCATGGTCGATGAGACATGGAATAAGAAGGATAAGGTGAAACTGAGACGAACTCGAACTATAGGGATGACATATTAGGGCGGTTTGGATAAAGGATATAGGTTGCACGAGTTGAGTTGTCTAAAGCAGAGAACGCGTCAACATGTATGTTGCGTGGCTTGGACAATTATATTGAGAAAAGGGACGTAGACTATACTTCCTACATAGATAGGAGTAGTTTAGAAAGGGCGATGTAAGGACGAAGTTGGTGGAAGGGATACATAATGCGGGGGAGGATTAAGTACGATGAGAGTTGGGTGATAGTCGATAGACTGACTAATTCATCTCATATTTCAAGAGGAATGAGAAGTCACGTAGTTGAGAAGTTGGAAGGATTGCGTACGGATGTGATAGAATAGAGGGTTCTGCGTAAAAGTTAGCCTAATATGTATGGAATGTCTTATGAAGGATTATGGCAATGGAAGAACTAATGGATATGTGAAAGACCGTCATAGGTCACTTTGTAAGGAAATTGGAATGTTAAGTAGTTTGGAGTACGGACTAAAGGGAGTTGATGAACATGATCGGATATAAGTATATCCGGCTAACTGGAAAATGATAGGCAAGTGAGATATTTATACAACCTTAGGAGTCACACTGAGGACATGAGTGATTGATTTAGAGGGAGTTAGGAAACTCATTAGCGATGGCTGAGTTTCTCATATAATGATAGTTATCATACTAGAAGTCGATAAATGCCATTTGAGGCACTATATGAAAGGATAGGTTGAGTTGTCCCTATTATGGACTAGAATTGGTAAAAGAGGCTACTAATGTGGTAATGGTATTTGTGGAAAGGATGAGAGCAACATGGGATGCTATGTAGGAAAGAAGGAAACCACTAGAGTTAGTGACAAAGTTGTGTATGAAGTTTCACCCATAGTAACGGGTGGTATGTTTTGGTAAAATGGAGGAGTTGATGTAGAGTTTTGTAGGTCCTTTATGATATTTGGAAAGATCGGACCGGTAGCTTATGAGCATAGAATTACCTGGGGGAAATGAGTTGTATACATGATACATTTCATGTATTGAGATTGGTAAAGGTTGTATGAGAATGCATTTTGCATGTACGGTTATTCGGGACTTGTGTTAATAAGAGTCTTTGTTTTATCAAAGATTCATTTGTGAGATTTATTGACTGTGAGGTCAAGAGTTTGGCAATGATTTTAATTATTTTTGGTTTGTATATGTGGTATTTTTCAACTTGAACTAAAGTTCACGTGGAAATGAGGGGAGTTCATTTAGAACAAGTATCCTCGTGTGATTTGTTGTTTGTGTGTTGATCCTAAGGAGTAAATCTTGGGACGGGATTTCTATTAGGAGGGAGTGATGTGACAACCCTGGTTTTGAGGTTCGTCACTTAGTTTTATTTTGTGCTAGTTACGTGTCTTTACATGTTTATGTGCTTATTGGTGTGTATAGATTGTGGTTTGGATATCGTTTCTGGTACGGGGTACCTTGTGAATGAAACGATGTGTGATGATTTCATGTTCATGAGTTCACATGGTAGTGACTATGAAGTGAGATGGTGTTATTTGGTGGTTTTAAGTATACGTATATGTATTATAGAAAATCGTATTTTTACGATTTACGGTTTAGCATTTGGAGGTCTCGGATGAGGTAATTAGTCATATGGATATTTTTCGGGATGGTTTTAAGTCATTTAGGACTTAGTTATAAAGTTTATTTCAAAATTTGAGATTTTTCTTAAAAGTGTATATTTTACGACTTTTACGGTAAAACGCGTAAATTTGACTAGTTTTACGGTTTTGAAGTTTTGGAAGCTTTAGGAGCTGAAATAAATTAAGGAAAATTAAGGTAATATTATTAATACATATATTAATAATAAAAAGAAAAAAAAATAAAAAAAATATATGTGTAAGTCGGTTTTGGGACGCAAGGAAGAAAAAGAAAAGGGAAAAAAGGAAAAGGGGAACCGGGCTTTTGTAATGGGCCAAGGACTTGTTAGGAAAGTATATAAAGCCTTATTTTTATCAAAACACTCCATAAAATCCCTGGAGATCAAGTATGGGTCGACCTCTATGGAGAAATTTAGGTTTCTTCATTAATTTTTCTTCTTTCAAAAATCTTAAGCTTGTTGCTAGTGCGAGGACTTGTGAAGAAGCAATCAGGTGAGTTTCATAGTCCCATGTTTAATATTGATTTTGACTTCCAGATGGGATGGAAGAGACACTGTGTTGAGTTATTTATAAATTGATGTTGTGAATGTTTTTAAGGTTTGAGATGGACTTGTGTGTACATTATGTGATTAACTGCTATGTGATTCTTGTTTGTGTATGGTTTGGATCGGAAAGGTACATAGGTGTATGGGCGCCTATGGTACTATGGTTGTTGGTAAGACGTGATGCCTTGGAAATTATTGGTTGTTGGTAAGGCGTGATGCCTTGGAAATTATGGTTGTTGGTAAGGCGTGATGCCTTGGAAATTATGGTTGTTGGTAAGGCGTGATGCCTTGGAAATTGTGGTTGTTGGTAAGGCATGATGCCTTGGAATTGTGATGATTGATTAATCTTGAATGCTAGTTGTTAATGCATACTTGTAGCACATTGTCCATATGTTATTATGTTGATGGTTGTTATTCACAGCTTGTAAGTGATTTAGCGTTGGAGTCTAAACCTATGACTCTCACCAACTTTATGTTGACGTGTTTTAGTGTCTCTTTCAGGTGATAACGTGGTTAAGCGTGAGAACTTATGTGGCTAGGGTTGGAGTCGCGTAGGAATGCATTTTGAAGGAGATCCCCGTTCCTTCTTAGTTTATTTTCTTTCTGATTGTTTCGATAGTGATATTGTTGGCACCTATATGTGATTATTAGTGTTATTTGTTTGTCTTGGGTAAGAGGTAGGACTGTTACCTACTTACCTAGACTCCTGCTTTGTTGAGATATTGTCATGACCTTTGTGTCGCCATTTATGACATTATACTTGCATTTTAGTTTTCTCTATAGAGACACCGTGTGTTGTGATGATATCCATACGTTGCGCCCCATATTCCGCCATGGTGGGGTGTGACATTTTTATATGAGCTACTTTTATGATATTGATTGATATTTTCTGAATATTGTCTATTCGTATTTATGATGTTTTCTTAACGAATATTTTTACTAGTATGGATTGAACCATAGTCGTATACACTATCATTGTTGCATTTCCTTTGATTATGCTTTCACGTTTCTTTATACATTTAGAATTTTGTCTATGCTGGTTCAGTTGGATTACGAGTTTATGTGTTTCATGCGTTGGCTACGTTATTTTAATACATGGACTTTGGACCTTATTTTATAATGTGGTTATGTGCTTATATGAGTTGTAGGATCTATGTGCTTATTTGAGTTGATAGATTGATGTGTTATGTGTAGTATTGATTCTTATAGGTGTCATCATAGGAGGGAGTACATTGGTGAAAGGCAACATGTATAATTATGGAGGCCTACGTAACTATATATGTGCCACGACACCAACGGATTTTCAAGTATGATTGCATGAAAGAGGGTTAATACATGCTTTTTATAGTATATGTTGGATGGATTTGAGTGTATGTATGCCTATGCATATATATGTATAATTCCCTTCTATTTATCGATTGTGTTTTTGGAATGGTTTGCTAGTTCGTTTCTCTTTTAGATGTTCAACTTCCGTAGTAACGCATTTCTCGAGTCCCCATTTCACGTGTTCGTTTGTAAAATGGTACTCTTGTGTAAAGGCTATTGAGATGGTGGAGAATTCTTTTTGGGATAACGATATCTTCTATGTTGAGTCTTACGTGGAAGGAAAAATGGAATTTGCAAATAGTTAAAATAGTTGTTGGTAGTCGGTGAAATAATGGTAAAGTATCGAAGCGGTATTTGAAATAAGGTGTAATATAAGTTCTTTAACATATAAGCATGGCTTGTTTATTTCAAAAAAAATCGGATTAGGGTTATATTGTCAGGACCGTCACTAGTGTTGGGCAGATTTTGAGTAAAATCGTTTTGCTCATAACTTACTCGTTTTAAAAGCTTTCTAGGTGATTCAAAAGCCTAAAATTATGTACTCGAAGCGTAATTTTCAAATATTCAGAATGTATAGTCAATGGGGGTCAGTAGATTAGTCTAATTAATTGTTCAAGTGTCGATTTTAAGGTTAATGTTTGTACGACAAGGTTTAAACTCGTTTTTTTGGGTATTTTGGGATAGTGGACACTTAGAGGGCTAACATGAGGCTGATTAAGGATAGGTATTTGAGAGTTCTTTATATCTTAGAATACATGGTTATATTTTGATGAGTTTCGATTTATGGTATTTATGAGTAAGACTAAAATCGAGGTGACAGTTTCAAACCCGTCGAGTTATGTGGCGGCTCCTAACTTGGTTTCAAGACAGTTCTTGTTTGATGAGTTGCGAGATTTAGTTAGGTTGGTTACATAACTTTATGGTTTTGATAAGTTTCCTCACGGACGGTTAAGGCTCATGTGTTGTTGGTTGAAATTATTTTAGTATAAATTGAGTTCTCGTTTGAACGTGAAGGTTTTATGAGGGATACATATCCCCATTTGTTTGCTGAGAATAAGTATGAGTTTGAGAGTAAATCTCGGGACGAGATTTCTATTAGGAAGGGATAATGTGACAACTTGGGTTTTGGCGAGTCAGTTGTCACCCGTTAACTGCTAGATATGTGTTAGGTTGTGTGCATAATATATTTTATATGTTTTTATGAGTGATTTTGGGAATAAGAAAGAATGAATGATTTACATGATGTGTAAATCATTGTACAAGTTGGAAACGAAACGAAATGAAATAAAATGTAATGAAATGAAATGAGTTTAGAAATGTATTGCGGGAAAGTTCAGATATCGTTTTTATAAGGTTTCATGTGCGTATCGTATGTTTTATGTATGTATTAAGTATATATTATAAGTATTACATAAGTTTTAGAGTTACTTTCCATATTTAGAAACTTTTGGAAATGAAGGTTAGTTCGGAAATCGCGTAAAAAGTCGAAAAATTAACGTAAGCCTTTCAGGTTTCGGTCCGGAAGTAACTCGAGAATAACATTTAGTGTAGTAATGATTAAATATCAGTATATGGGGTATAATGGTCGGTGTAAGGGGTTTGGGCTTGGTATTAGGTCGACTTATGCTTAAGTAAGGGAATAGGGGCCCAATTTGAGTACTAGTAGAACTATGGGTTGGATTTAACCATAAATAAGAGTCCTATAACCCTAAAAATGAATTTCTCTTTTCCCTAAACCTTTGTTCAGTAGATTTTATTAATGAGGGACAATTAGAGTTCCAAAAATCATGAACTTTCAATTGTTTCTAAGGTAAATCCTTCAAAACCATTATTCAATTAATGTTTTTATTAATTAATCTTAATTCTAATGTAAATTAACCATCATTGAGATGATTAGGTTTTTATTAATTTTCTGTAAAATATAGTAATTAAGATCCATTAATTATTTTTTAGGGTTTGTGTTAAGAATTTAAGGATAATTAATGATGTTTGAGGGTTAGTGCATAAAGACGTAAAACAGTCTGATTTTTAGGGTTGTCTTGTGTCGACTGTTTCAGGCTGTAGGTAGCATCTTTAGTCGAGTTTATTTTTTTTAAATTAAGTTCAGAGAGTCTACTTTTCAAAATTTAAGGTTGGTCTAAATGGAGTTCAGGAAGGTCGTCAAACAATTTTTACAAAAACAGTACGCTGTTTCGGAATAGATTTAGATTTCGGGAATTTGAGTCAAAACCTAACCAAACAAATGAGATAGCCAAATATTTTTGATTTTGGAACTCTTTATAATATATATGAAAGTACCAGAGGTTTTCAATTAAAGTTATGGTGTTTAGGTCGGGCTTTTGGTTTCAAACATTTAGCATGTACAGAAAATTAGCTTTATGAAAATGACTCTTGGCATAGAGACTAAACGAAAGGGTTAAATGTGTAAGTTGAAAGTAAAATTGGTTTTTGGAGTTCTTAGATCATATAGCAACATAACTCCAATAGGGGAGGAGTCAAGGGTGGTGATAAGTTCACTTCATGTGATCGTTTAGTGAGTAGTAAATCGTACCGGGGAAAAACTGGATTTTTACGTATAGAATATCTTGTAGTGGGATAACTAGATAGTGGGGATTGGGGGATTAGATTCATCTCCTTAATTGTTACTTAACTTGGGTGTGAGGATCTGAGCTAAGTGTGCCGTGTATGATTTTATAGGTTTGCAGGAGTGCTAGCTTGTTGTGCTATCAGGTGAGTTTATACTCCCATTTTCATTGAGTTTTTAGATATTTTCTTCTAGTATGGGATGGAGATGACACTTGTAATGTTTTTAAATGTCTTAATACTATGTTTTTAACATAGATGTGTTATTTTGTGATATGTGTGCTTATGTGTTCTGTTATGTGTTCTGATATGTGTTTTGATATGTGAATCTTGATTGGGTTATGTTTTGGTATGGTACATAGATGTATGGGCGTCTATGGGACTAGTTTTGATGTGTGTGGAGCGTGGGGCATGATCCGCCCTGAGTTCTTGGTTCTGTACATCGTCTCCTTGGAGGTAAGATATCTCGACGGGGATATGGTTCATCTTCCACTAGTGGTGTGGGAAAGATCCGGATAGTGTGGTGCATGGTACTTGTGTGTGTGACGGGATACTCCTTGATTGTTATAGTGTGCTTTGTGAATTGTAGATGTGATTAGTACTTAAACTAAGTTTTGTTTGTAGTTCCATTTAACATGATAATCACATTATGGTCCATTGGTTTGTCTTGTTTTCTACAATTTATTTACAACGTTGTGTCAAGGTTTTCTTATGCTGTTTTCGATAGACTAAGCCTATGTTCTCACCAACTTTATGTTGACAGATTTCAGTGTTATTTACAGGTGAGATAGTTGAGAAGGATGATGTTAGAAGTAGCTAGAGTCTAGAGGCTGCTAGGATTGCATTAGGAGGAATCCCTTTCCTCTTAGATTTACTTTTGTTATTTGAATAAGTGATATTGTTAGACACTTATATGTTTGATGTGCGTTATTTGAATGTCTTTGGTAAGAGTTAGGCATGTTACCTATATACCTAGACACGTGCATTGTTTGAGATATTGTCATGACATTGTGTCACCTTTTTATGACATTTCTATTTCATATAGTTCTATCTATAGACACGCTATTATTGTGATGATATCCATATGTCGCGCCCTATATTCCGCCATGGTGGGGTGTGACACACTGAGTTCATGGATATGTTTCTTAGGTTGGCTGGATTTCTAGGCGCTGCTGCGGGTACTGTGGAAGAACAAGCGAAGCACTTTCGCTGGGCTCTGCACGCCTCTACAGCAGATCGTTTACTTAGTGCTACTTACACTAATGTGGCACAAGTTAATGATGCAATACGTATCTTGGAAATGCTACATGAGCGAGATGACCACGAGGAACAAGCTCGTCCTAAGAAGAGGTATAAATTTCAGTCATCAAGAGTTATCATTTTATTTCAATCTTTATGTTCATTTATACCTTTTTCTATCAATTTGTATCTTCAGGCAGAAGGGTGGAGACCGGTCCCAGCCGGCCACTCAACAGAATGCCAACAAGGGGCACGGTCAATCTAATGACCGCTATGGATCTGACAGGAGGAATGGTAATGACAATTACCGTAACAATAACAGCCAGTCCAACAACAAAAGGTCCCTAAAATTCTTAAACTTTTCTATGTTAAGTTGTTATATGTTTTACATACTAACATGTTAGCATCATTAACAGGAACTCTGTAAGTAGACGTGACCAAAATGCTAAGGGTCAGCAGTCCAACAACATGTCTTCATCTGGTAAACCATCATTTAAACTTCAGTGCAGTCATGTTTATTCCAAATAATCATGTCTCACGCATATTTCTTAAACACGATCTCAGGTAGCAAGGGTACCTCCAGGAGGTTACACCTACCCCATCTGCACGACTTGTAGTCGTAGACATACCGGGCCATGCCGTAAGTCTACTGGCGTCTATTTCAAGTGTGGACTACTAGGACACATGTTAGAGGACTGCAAGAAGGGAGATATTGTTGGTACTTTTAGTGCTGCTCTTCCTAAGCCACCAACTTCGGGGCGTGTCTACACTACCACAAGGAACCAAGCTAATAAGTATTCAGGTACTATCACTGGCATCCTCTTTATGAACAGTCATGCTGCTTGCGTTTTATTTGATACTGGTGCTACTCATTCAGTCATATCCACTATGTATGCCACTAGTATTAATAAAATCCCTACGCCACTAGAGAATATTTTAAGTATATCTACGCCTATGCGAGACTCTGTACACATTACCCAAGTGTACAGAGATCTTCCACTAGAATTCGATGATAAGATTCGCCCAGTAGACGCACTTCCTTTGGATATGTGCGAGTTTGATCTCATCTTAGGCATGGACTGGTTATCCAAGCACCATGCTACTATCGACTGTCATACCTATCATGTTATCTTCGGTGATGTTCAAGCACCAGAGTACATTCACAATAGTTTCATACCAGGAAAGTCTGTACAAGTTATCTCTACGTTAGAAGCTCGTGCTTTAATATCTCATGGTTGCGAGGGCTTTTTAGATTCAATTCAAGATATCACTGCCGAAGTTCCATCGATCCAAGATCAACCAGTTGTTTCAGAATTCCCTGATGTATTCCCAGAAGAACTTCCGGGTATACCACATATTCGTGAAGTAGAGTTTAATATCGAGCTCATCCCAGGAGCTCAACCAATCTCTAAGGCTCTTTATCGCATGGCTCCATAGAGCTCAAAGAGTTAAAAGATCAGCTGCAGGAATTACTAGAGCAAGGTTTCATCCGTCCGAGTGTATCACCATGGGGTGCAACGGTACTTTTCGTCAAGAAGAAGGATGGCAGCACGCGTTTATGCATTGACTATCGTGAACTGAATAAGATCACGATTAGGAACCATTATCCATTACCGCGAATCAATGATCTGTTTGACCAACTACAAGGTGCCAAGCATTTCTCCAATATTGATCTAAGATCCGGTTATCATCAGCTACGAGTGAAAGAGCATGATATTCTCAAGACTGCTTCTCGCACCAGATATGACCATTATGAGTTCGTAGTCATACCTTTCGGACTCACTAATGCTCTTGCAGTATTCATGGATCATATGAACCGCGTCTTCCATGAGTACTAAGACAAAAAATTTATCGTGTTCATTGATGACATCCTCATCTTCTCTAAATCCAAGGAAGAACATGAAGAACATCTACGTATTGTGCTACAAATTCTTCGTCAGAAACAGTTGTATGCCAAATTTTCTGAGTGTGAATTTTGGCTAAATAAGGTGGCATTTCTAGGCCATATTGTCTCCACAGAAGGGATTATTGTGGATCTTGCGAAGGTTGAAGCTATTACTAAATGGCCAAGACCGGCGTCTGTAACTGAGGTTCGTAGTTTTCTAGGCTTAACTGGTTATTATCGTAGATTCATGGAGAACTTTTCAAGACTAGCCTTACCTTTGACCAAGTTGATGCGGAAAGGGGAAAATTTGTTTAGACTGATGAGCGGGAGAAGATCTTTGAAGAACTTAAGCAGCGGTTAGTATCTGCACCTATTCTTACTCTCCCATCTGGTACAGGTGGATTTCAGATCTATAGTGACGCTTTGGGTAAAGGGTTAGGTTGTGTACTCATGCAACATGGGAAGATGATTGCATACGCATCACATCATCTGAAGCCTTATGAAGAGAATTTCCTATCTATGACTTGGAGCTAGTAGCAGTAGTCTTTGCACTTAAAATCTGGAGACACTACCTATATGGTGAATCATGTGATATCTTCATTAATCACAAGAGTCGCAAGTATATTTTTACTCAGAGAGAACTTAATATGATGCAGAGAAGAAGGTTGGAACTAACCAAGGACTACGACATCAATCTTCAGTATCATCATGGCTAGGCGAATGTAGTGGCAAATGCTCTCAGCAGGAAGTCATGTATGATTAACGGCATCAAGATATAGGAGGAAATCATACGTGACTTAGAATGACTAGACATGGAAATCTTAGTACGTGGACATCATGGGTACTGGGCTAATCTGAGAATTGAGCCAGACTTAATTTCTCGGATCAAGGCAGCTCAGAAAGATGATGGTGAGATTTGGGCTATCATTCAGAATCTTGATCGGCAGACAAAATTTCATGTAGACGAAGAAGGCATCTTATGGCAAGGAACTAAGTTATGTGTTCCAGATGATCAGACACTCTAAGAAACTTTATTAACAGAAGCTCACAGCTCTCCATTCTCGATTCATCCAGGATCCACCAATATGTATCATGACATTAAACAACATTTCTGGTGGATTGGCATAAAGCAGGATGTTGCTACTTTCGTATCCAAGTGTCTAACCTGTCAGCAGGTTAAGATCGAGCATCAACGGGCTAGTGGGTTACTGCAACCGCTAGAGATTCCCTCATGGAAGTGGGACAAAATCTCCATGGATTTCGTCACCGTACTTCCGCTTACTCAGAGCAAACATGATGCTATATGAGTCATAGTTGATCGTTTAACCAAGTCAGCTCATTTTCTTCCAATTCGCAAGGACTTCTCAGTTAGCAAATTGGCAGATATATTCCTTAAGGATATCATACGACTACATGGAACTCCGTCAGACATCATATCAGATCGTGATCCTCGTTTCACTTCAAAATTCTGGAAAGGTATGGAGAAAGCTTGGGGCACTAAACTTAAGCTTAGCACTGCCTTTCATCCTCAAACCAATGGTCAATCGGAGCGTACCAGACCTTAGAAGACGTGCGGGCTTGTGCATTATAATGGACAGGAAGTTGGGACGACTACATTTGTTTGGTTGAGTTTTCCTACAACAAAAATTGGCATAAAAGTATTAAGTGTGCACCTTTCGAGATGCTCTATGGCAGGAAGTGTCGTGCTCCAATCTGTAGGGACCAAGTTGGAGAACGAATCCTTGAAAGACCAGAAATGATAGAGGGGACCAACGAGAAGGTTTCCATCGCCAAGGCAAAGCTACAGGAAGCTCATGCTCGACAGAAGAGCTATTCTGATAAACATCATATAGATCTAGCGTTTAATATTGGCGACCATGTTTTCCTTAAGGTATCACCAGCACGTGCTGTCAAGCGTTTTGGACTCAAGGGCAAGCTCAGTCCTCGTTTCATCGAACCGTTTGAAATCCTTGAACGTGTCGGTGAAGTATCGTATCGTCTATATTTACCTCCTCGGCTATCTCATGTGCATGATGTATTCCATGTATCCTTACTTAGAGGTTACAACTACCATCCATTGCATAAAGTTTCATATCCATTCGAGAATATTCGAGAGGATCTATCATATATTGAGGAACCCGGGAGAGTTCTCGACCGTCAAGAACAAGTCATGAGGATAAAGGCGATTCCATTCGTTAAAAATCTTTTGGAGGGACCATTCCGAGCGGGAAGTCACTTGGGAAACGGAGGAGTCTATCCGGACTTCTTACCCTCGTTTCCAGTTTTGACTCGGGTATGTCATTTTAGCTTACATATCTTTCCAGTTTATGTGTCATTTCAGCGTTTAGTATCTCATCAGCTTATCGTATCTCTAATTCGAGGACGAATTATTCTTTTAGAGGGGAAGAGTTGTAAAACCCGCTTTAAAAATCCTAAGATCATTAAATGCACAAATTACGGTTAAATTTAAACTGTTAATGCAAGTGATGCCTAAAAACATTATTAGTGTTAACTAATCTTTCTTACTTTTGATCACAACAAACCATACAACACATTTAGTGTAAAACACAAAATGAATTATTTAACTAACACTATCATCAACCTTTCTTAATCATACTTAGTGATCATCAAAATGATTATCCTTAAAACTCACTTTTGTTAATATGACAAAAGACTTTTTAATAAACTTTCTTTTTTAGAAAATGTTTTATTAAAATAGAAAATGAAAATTTGAAAATAGCATATTCCAAATGCTGTTAGAATATCTTTTGAAGGTTTCAAATACCTCAGATATTCCTACCCCACTAAAAGACAAAAAACGGAGCGTAGTCTAGTGGCGGTACCTTAAGTACCTACGCGGTTCCTTATCGATAAGGTACCGCGGGGTGAGATAAGGTACCGCGCACAGCTAGCCGTTATAGATCCGTTATACTTTGTCTCCTTTAAATAGTGGGTCAAATCTCATTTTCCAGCAAGCCTCTTGGACGTTTTTCTCAGCCCTCTTTCTATTTTCTATAGCATAATCATTAGTAAATGATCACTTAAATTGTTAAGGATGTTTACATATGATTATCCTCTTGATCCCCTCCTTTACCTTGTCCAATGAGAAGATCACTCACTCACTAGTGTTGTGATAAAGATGAATCTATGAGCTAGTCATATTCATCATGATACCCTTTTTATTTTAGGTCAATCCAATGTATTTATGAATACTTGGACCAGTTGTGTTCATCCAAGTTATTTGTGGATACTTGGATTTGTTGTGTACATCCATTGCATATGTGTTTGCTTGGATTTTTGTAGTGTAAATCCAAGATACATGTGTGTACTTCGATAAGTCTAGTTGAGTTGTAATAGATTTGATTAGGAGTTCTCACTAAACTATAAAGTGATGTGGTTGTGTCTTGTGAGTTCTCACTAAACTATAAAGTGACTAGTAGTTGTGTTGTGTGAAGTTCTCACTTAGCTTCAAAGTGAAGAGTCGTGAAGATTGGTTCTAGCTTTCGATTAGAACTCGACATCTAGCCTTGTGTCGTAAAATGGTGAAGTAGGCAACGTCGTGAAGATTGGTTCTACCTTAAGATTAGAACTCGACATCTAGCCTTGTGTCGTTAAATTGTGAAGTAGGCAACGTTGTGTAGATTGGTCCTAGCTAAAGATTAGGTCTCGACATTTAGCTTAGTGTCGGAAAATAATGTAAGCAACGATGTAAGGTTTTCTCCGCCGAGAAGGGAGCTTGTGGATATAGTGGAAATCTCGAGTAGGTGTACTCGAGGAGTGGAGTAGAAACGAGGATAGAGCCTCGTTGTCGAACCACTATAAATATTGGTGTCTTCCCACTAGGTTGTCTTCTTCCTTACTCTTTACTTATTTCATTATCATTACACTTACCTATTATCTTTGCTAGTGCATTTGAATTGAACCTAATCATTATGCAACTTAGCCTAAAGTAAAAGATAGTTTTAATACAAACCAAATTGAAAGTAATTTTAATTTGGTCACCAATCAAAGAGAAACTATTCAACCCCCCCCCCCCCATCTAGTTTCTACAATTGGTATCAGAATGATGGTCACTCAAGATCTTTGAAGTATATTGTACTTTGAAACTTGGATCGATCCATTGTCTCCTCAAATTAGAAGGTCAAGTTATACTAAAGTTTCTCTTTGGTCAAAACTATGTTTTCTTTGAAAATAGGTCTTTTAATTGATAATATTGCATCCCACTTAAGATTATTATCCTTTATGCATTTTAGATATACTCTTGAAATGTATCTACTAGTTTGCATCTTGCTTTGTGTAGGTACTCATGAAGATCAATCACTTAATTGGTTGTGGATTGAGTTACTTGCACTTGTAGAAGACTCATCTTCATTGATCTTTAACATCTTTGAATGATGATACCAAGATGATTGGGAATGATACTAGTCCTTGAAGACTTAGTACTGATCATAGTCATTGATTGGGCATAGCACTTATTCCTTCATGGATTTCTCTTTGTGGCCAAGGTACGCTTTCTTTCTTCCACACGCCCTTTGATCATTCTTTTGATCATTACTTGACTATGTGTTTGTTCTCGGCATCCTTGCCTTGACATTTATTTGTGGTTTGTGTTTCTTTTCTTTTATCCTCTCAAACCTTCATTGCTTGGATACTTGACTCACTATGGTGATGTAGAGTGAGTTAGTAGAAGCTTAAAGTATCAAGCATGATTTCCATGGTTTGCACCCATACGGTTAGTAGGACCTTTGTGGGAGAGAAAGTGAATTAATACCTTGCTCATATTTTGGTTTAGACTAAGACTATTATTGAAAGTGATCTTAGTCTATACTTGAATAATTGCTTTGTGCTTATTCATTACCAAAGCCGTTTAACGTTTCGCCGGAAAGGCACGTCTTAAACCACTATATATTACATAAGCTCTTCGTTACCACTATTTGAAGATTGTCATTAATCCCTTGAGCATTGGTCCTAGTCTTGATTCACTTCCCTTGTCTTCTCTCCACTTAGTCGTTTTGCTACGAGTAGTCGTTTGTCCGTTTCGGTTCTTTTCGATCTTGATTTAACTCGTAATCCTTCGTTAAGGCATATTGCTTAGTGTTATGATGATCAAATGATATTCTAAAAGGCTCATGATTTAATCTTAAGTATTTTAGAAAAACTTGGTTTTCAAAATTTGGCGTATTTCATAGATAAAAACCTGCCTCTGTAGGCGGTTCTTTAACTCAGCGGCTCAAACCCGCGGTTCCTTATCGATAAGGTACCGCGGGCAGTAACTTTTGTCAGAGCGCCAGTTTGATTATTTTATTCTTTTTCAAACCAAACCCTCTCTCTCCCAAAAACACACAGCCGACGGTTTACCCTTTTTCCACCATTGTTGAAGCTTCCAAAACCTTCAATCGCTCAAATTAATTGATTCCAAGTTGTGGGTTTCACTCATCCATCATCTAACATCAATTAATTGTAAGTATTTTCTTTCAATTTCATCTATTTTGTTCTAGGGTTCATCCCTTCATAATTGGGGATTTTTAAAATTGAATTTGAATTAAAACCTTAATAGGAATGTGGGTTGACATGGTTATTTTATTATGATTCCTTAGGTTGATATTCATTAAGATTTCACTAAAACCCACTTGTAGAACAAATCCGAATTTTGATTAGTTATTTTTTATTAAAAGATGCATTTGAGATGAACCCATGAACAAGTAGGTAATGACATTGTTAATGCTTACCTAAAAACCTTGTTTTGAAAAACCAATGTTCTAATCCATTGTTGATCTAACATAGATCATGTGTTCTTGGTTAATGATGGAATAGACACATTGTGAACATGAGAATGATATGGATTCAATCCTATGTTTGTCAAGAAATTGATATAACATATTCTCATATTTTTTATCTTTGATTTTATTTTTCTTATGAGTGATTGGAGAAATATTTTCTTGTGTTTATTTAGGTACTAATCATGCCTTCTCAATATCAAAAAGATCATCAATTCACTAGAGTTTATATGCCCGACATTTCTCAAACCGTTGTTTCCCCTCAACTCCTAAACTCTTACCCATCCCTTTCCTCTCGTAATTTCCATGAGGGTAGGATTGTAGATTCAAGAATAGCGGGAGATAATTATATCAACTCTATGTTCGAGCTTATTGGGTTTGATTGTTTGCTCTACATTGACGAGGTAATTTATCCCTTGTTTCTTCTTGAGTTCTTTAGTACTTACTCCATGCTTGAAATCAACGACCAAATCTTTATTCGTTTCTTGTTGAATGGTCAAATCATTCAATATTCCCTCGATGACTTTGGTGATATTCTTGGTGTGCCATTTGAAGGCACTTGTCCTTTTACGGATAAGTGGAGACTAGATGCTCTCTTGGAGTCTAACGATGAACCTCCAAATGACACCACCGAAGTTGATCTAAATTTCATCCTTGAAATCATCACGAAAGAGCGTAGTGGAAACGTTGTGAGAAGCCTTCATACAAATGTGCGAAATGTGAATAGGTATGAAGTGCTCTCAAGCGAACTTAAGGATTACATGCTCCAATGGGCAAACATCCTTAGGGAAAATGTGTTTTGTCTTGGTAGGAACCGAGATCATATCCCGGCTTGCATGGGGCATATGTTGTTTTGCCTTTTTACTTCCACCAAGTACAATCTTGCATATTACATCGCTCGACGTATAAATTATGCTCTTTCCAAACCTAAAACAAACCTCCCTTATGCTATTCTTCTTACTCGCCTCTTTAGAAGGGTTGGTCAAGATTTTCCTCAACTCGATCTTTCTCGCTTTCACCCGGTTCAACGGGTTATGATGCCTATTCAAGAGGCGTATGAACGAAAGCCAAGAAGTGACCGTGGTTCGAGAAAATCCGACCATCAAGAGCCGGATGATGAGGACACCGATATGCCACCAAGTGATGGTGATGGCATCGGTCCTAGTTCTCATTTTGACTCTTCGAGTAACTCTTATCCATCCTCAAATAAATTTGAGGATGATTTTGAAGACTTAGCTCCTCCTCCTCACCCTTCTAGTAATGCTCTGGAAGATCTCAATATGGAGCATCTTTATCGTGAGAATCTTAGAACTCGGGGAGAATTACATGAACACCGAGTGGAGACAAGAAAAGGATTCAAGTATTTGGGAAAGATGATCAAAGGTTTAGGAAAGAAAAGGAGGTGAAGACTTTGAAGTTGTGTCAAAGTTTGGATTTGATGGTTAAACATTTGGTTATTAACACTTTGGTTTAGTTGTTTATTAACTTTTGTTGCATGTTTGGATTATTATTTATTTTGATCCTTAATGTTTATTATGCCATCATGCTTGTGATTTACATAGCTTTGTGCATGCCTTATGATAGTTAGCTTATTAGATTATGATCTGTAGTTAACTTTGGCTTGTGAATCCTTTGGGAAAAATCTGGGTTTTACAAAAACTGGGATGAAAAATTCTTTGAAAGCCTTCTGGTCGTGGTTCCATATCGACCCGCGGATCCTTATCGATAAGGAACCGCCGGTCCTAGATAAGGAACCGCCGGCCACTGTGCACGACAGCATCTTTGCTTTACACTGTTTTCTTAAATCTGTGTAAACCTTGCATGATTTTCAGTAATAAACTGCACATTTCCTTAACAAGCTTACCTAAATTCATTATTCACCTAAAATGATTTTAACCCATTACTAGTTTGGATCATCCCCTCACTCATTTAAACCCACTTTGTTTGCCATGTTCTTCACACATCAAACATACTTCCCTAAACCTTAAACCACCCTAAACAACCATGGTGTGTACCAAAACCTCAAACACTTCCAAGACCTCCACCCCAAGGAAAACACTCAAAATAAGGATTAAGGTAGCCAAGCCTAACTCCTCACCTTTCCACACACCTAAGAACGAGATGGCTCTTATCCTCATTTCTTCATCACCTTCCCCACCTCTTGCACCATGCAAGACATCATCCACCCATGGTACTAACCACTCTATTGGTTCTACCTCCTCTTCATTCAACTCAAGAATGAATGAGCTCTCTTCACCCTTCACTCCAAGTGCACCCTTGGATGTGACCACATAACCCTAACCAATCCAAAGCATTCCTTTTGTGAATGACTTTGATGACACTTTGGTGACTTCACCATTTACCCCTCCAAATTCACCCATTTCACCAACCTTGGAGAATTTACCTCCACACTCACCCATTTCCCCTTTAGGGAACATGCCTCCACTCTCACCCACATCACCCTTGGAGAACTTGCCTCCTCCACCTCCACCCAACTCAAACATCCCAATTTTGGGTGTAACACTTTCCCTCCTTTTGAGTGATCCATACTATGGGTTTCAACAAACACATGGTCCTAGTTGTCCATGTTGTCTTTACAACCACTACATCATCCATAACCTTAAGATGGATATGTATGGACTACATAGGAGGTTGCAAGAGTTCTTGCTTGCCTTGTTCTCCATGCCTCCTCCTAGGAGATGAATGATGGAGTCTTCTTAATAAGAGTTTTCAACAAAACCAAGCCAAAGAAGACTACTTATCTAGATCTAATGTTAAGCTAGCTATGTATTAGTTAGTTTTATTTGTCAATGTACTTGCTCCTTTCATGAATGTTTCATGTTATTGATCTATGGATTTAGCTTTGTGTGTTTCTATCCTTTTGTGCACATTAATCAACTTTAATTTGAAATTATAATTGAACCTAAATCTATCACAACCTCTAAAAATTTGACTAAAATTGGTTCAAAATGATATCTAAATTATTTTGTCACCCTTTGTCAAGACATTCTTTGTGAATGTGTTGCTTTATGCAACCCTAGCGTAAGTTGGTGCTAATAGAGGTAAAATTCCAAGATTTGCAACTTTTTGAAAAAGTCTTAGTTTTTCTCAAAAACCTGTAAAAACTTGGTTTCAAGTCCACTGGACGCGGATCATTAAAGCCCCGCGGTTCCATAGCGATATGGAACCGCCGATCCCTTTAAGGTACGGCGGGCAGAAAGCAGTTTTTGACTAATTTTTGGTCAAAACTTTTAAAACCCTATACCCTGTCAAGATTCCTTGTTTACTCAAATTGACTAAACATTCCTTGACACTACACTTTTTGTATTCAAATTCTTACCTTGATTACATTTTACTTATACCCCAACCTTGAGATTTCATTCTCACACCTTCCCAACCTTGAGAATTCATTCTCACACAACCTTGAGATTTCATTCTCACACCTTCCCAACCTTGAGAATTCATTCTCACACAACCTTGAGATTTTATTCTCACACTCTCACAATGCCTAACTCCTACATTCCTAACCTTGACATTTCTTTGTCACAACCCCAATCACCCAAAGCTTCCTCATCCAAGCTTTCAACGAAACCGAAAATCTCGGTTCGACCTATTTGGGTTAAGAAGAATGAACCATCTTCGTCCAAACCACCCAAAAACCCTACCTTCTCTCCAATCAAGTATTGGAATGAGACTTATACCATAAACCCCATCACCGGAGCTAAAGAAAATGTTCCCCCACCACCTCAATCCTTCAACACCCCTCAACTCAATGACCTTTCAACCTTCCCAAACCTCACAAGGCATTGTGAAAACATTCCCAAACCCATTACCCCACCACCACCAAACCCTAAGTTTGATGCTATACCCCCATCAAACGATTTTGTGTTGCATCATGGATCCTCGTGTGCTTGTTGTCGATTTCAACAAATTGAACTTGCTCATGTGTATGAGAAGTTAAATTTTCTTGAATTCCTCCTCACTCGACCTCCTATTCAAGTTTTCGTTCCGGTGGACAAAACTTCGAATGATGCATCGTCGTCTTTTTAGTCTTTTATTTTTTTGCAATCTTGGAAAATATCACTATTAGACTAGCTTATGCTTAGTGATTTATTTTCCATATTTATTGCTTTTAGATACTCATATTGTGTGTATGACTATCTTCTTTGTTGTGCCTTTTTTTTCTTTTATGTAACCTTTGTGTTGTTTGTGTGTTATTTCATTAGTTCTATTTTGAGTTGATCATGGTTAATTTTTACAATTGCTTATGGGTGATTCCATCAATTCTAAGCTTTAACCCATTGACAAGCTTATCATCTTCATTGGATTGAAGTTTGATTTTGTCAATTACCTTTTTGGACATACTTAGCAAAATACTTGCTTCTAATTTGAGATTTCTTCTCTCTCTCCCTCTCAAGTTACTTAGTAGGTAGTGATCATATATACATTGGTGTTTCTTTCCTTTCTACTAACCTTTGTGTAGCATGTCACCTTAGCTCACAAACTTGGTGCCCCAAGCAAGGGGGAGCAACCACCAAGGGGGAGCTACTAGCAAAGTTCGATGTTCTTCGAAGACTTGTGCTAACCTTTTTGCTACGACAAAGGGGGAGAAATGATAGTGATAAACTAGTTAATAATTCCATATTTTGTGTTTCTACGTAAATGAGTTTATCGTTTGTCGTAATCAAAAAGGGGGAGATTGTTAATGCAAGTGATGCCTAAAAATATTATTAGTGTTAACTAATCTTTCTTAGTTTTGATCACAACAAACCATACAACACATTTAGTGTAAAACACAAAATGAATTATTTAACTAACACTATCATCAAGGTAATAATCATATCACTAACCTTTCTTAATCATACTTAGTGATCATCAAAATGATTATCCTTAAAACTCACTTTTGTTAATATGACAAAAGACTTTTTAATAAAATTTCTTTTTTAGAAAATGTTTTATTAAAATGGAAAATGAAAATTTGAAAATAGCATATTCCAAATGCTGTTAGAATATCCTTTGAAAGTTTCAAATACCTCAGATATTCCCACCCTACTAAAAGAAAAAAACGGAGCGTAGTCTAGTGGCGGTACCTTAAGTACCTACGCGGTTCCTTATCGATAAGGTACCGTGGGGTGATATAAGGTACCGCGTACAGCTAGCCGTTATAGATCCGTTATACTTTGTCTCCTTTAAATAGTGGGTCAAATCTCATTTTTCACCAAGCCTCTTGGACGTTTTTCTCAGCCCTCTTTCTATTTTCTATAGCATAATCATTAGTAAATGATCACTTAAATTGTTAAGGATGTTTACATATGATTATCCTCTTGATCCCCTCCTTTACCTTGTCCAATGAGAAGATCACTCACTCACTAGTGTTGTGATAAAGATGAATCTATGAGCTAGTCATATTCATCATGATACCCTTTTTTGTTTTAGGTCAATCCAATGTATTTATGAATACTTGGACTAGTTGTGTTCATCCAAGTTATTTGTGGATACTTGGATTTGTTGTGTACATCCATTGCATATGTGTTTGCTTGGATTTGTGTTGTGTAAATCCAAGATACATGTGTGTACTTGGATAAGTCTAGTTGAGTTGTAATAGATTTGATTAGGAGTTCTCACTAAACTATAAAGTAATGTGGTTGTGTCTTGTGAGTTCTCACTAAACTATAAAGTGACTAGTAGTTGTGTTGTGTGAAGTTCTCACTTAGCTTCAAAATGAAGAGTCGTGAAGATTGGTTCTAGCTTTCGATTAGAACTCGACATCTAGCCTTGTGTCGTAAAATGGTGAAGTAGGCAACGTCGTGAAGATTGGTTCTACCTTAAGATTAGAACTCGACATCTAGCCTTGTGTCGTTAAATTGTGAAGTAGGCAACGTTGTGTAGATTAGTCCTAGCTAAAGATTAGGTCTCGACATTTAGCTTAGTGTCGAAAAATAATGTAAGCAACGATGTAAGGTTTTCTCCGCCGAGAAGGGTGCTTGTGGATATAGTGGAAATCTCGAGTAGGTGTACTCGAGGAGTGGAGTAGAAACGAGGATAGAGCCTCGTTGTCGAACCACTATAAATCTTGGTGTCTTCCCACTAGGTTGTCTCCTTCCTTACTCTTTACTTATTTCATTATCATTACACTTACCTATTATCTTTGCTAGTGCATTTGTATTGAACCTAATCATTATGCAACTTAGCCTCAAGTAAAAGATAGTTTTGATACAAACCAAATTGAAAGTAATTTTAATTTGGTCACCAATCGAAGAGAAACTATTCAACCCCCCCTTCTAGTTTCTACATAAACTTTTTAATTAGTTAATACACGACATGAATCATGAATATTTAATACGAACATTATGTATATTAATTAATTATTGTAAGTATTACGTATGTAAACATGCTGTTGGTCCCTCGTATCTCGTTATTACTTATTATCTTAAGTAATAACTCTTACTTCGACTCAAGTGGGTTGTTTTAACAATAGATAAGAACTATGAAAGATTAAAACAACAATACCAATATACTTTTCAACGTATAGACTTTTATTAGAATCAAATAAAGAATCTATAACCCACTTTGTTTACGGAATAACAAAGTGGTTGAATGACAATGGGGTTTGATCTCCTCTACTTAAACGTCTAACTAAAGTTAAAGTCTAAGCTACAATCTAAACGTTCATATGCATCTTGGCTATACGGTTTAGTTGGTATCGAGAGAGAAAGGTTTTCCATAGTTTAAGCTCTTGTATTGGTTAACCCTTTCTCTCCCAATGTACACTCCTTATATAGGCAATGTAAATTAGGGTTTGCATTTTGCATGTACCAATGCATGGGTTTATCCAATGGGTGGTTGTTTCCCATGCTGGATAAACAGTACAAAGTACATATTAAACTATTCTAGAAAAGATAAAGGTTGTACTTATATCTAAGTATACAAGCAACCTACTTTGACTTAAAGTTATCTTTTCCCGCCTAATGCAAACCATCAAAATACTGAAGAGTCTTCAGTATCCTAGAGGAGATCGACATCATTCAGTTTGGTATTGTCAAGCCAAACAGAACTGAAAGCCCTTCTTCAGTCCTTGTTCTTCAGCAACTAAACCGCCTAGTATTTGAAGCGAAAACTCCTTTGTCTTATAAGTTCACTGGAAGGGGAGTGCTGAACTTTCTTCAGCTATAAAGTCTTCAGTAGGAACTTTGTTCCTCTGGTCATCCTTCAGCAGACTGGCCTTACTGCTGAGCATGAAACACTTAGGAGGATTTTATATCCAAATCCTAGAGTTGCTTCAAAGACAGTAAATACTGACCCAACAATCTCCGCCTATTTGGATATACATATAGCCTAAGTCTGATGTCAGTACTAAGTGAGCATAACAACTTCTTCTTACTCGCACTAAACAATTAATAACTTATAAACATCATATAATCATTTATTCAATAATTATTACAAATTACAACAAGATCAATACAAATGATTATTCAATTCTCCTTAGGCCTAAGTTCTTCAATGATGGGGGTTTGTACTGATGAATCAGAATTTCTGATGTCCAGTATTGATAGTAAGCACATGCTGAAGGTTTTTTCAGCTTCAGTTAGTCCTGGACCACCATGGTGAGCAAAGAAGATTTTCTGAATGTTTCCAAGAAATTCATTGTTTAGATCATCAAGATCACTAATACCCACAAAGTATTTTCGTTCACGATGGTTGAACATAATCATTCCCAATTCTGGTTCTTCTAACACATGTCCAGGGAGATGATTTTCAAACTGAACAAGATCTTTGTATTTCTTGGTGGTCACAAATATATCACCCACACCAGGTTGAACCAGATTGGCTCTCTTGTTCAGTTCCAGAATTGGATCTTGATCCTCCAGTGAGATTTGGTTGCTGATGTTCAGATGCTAACCAAGCCTTTCATGATTTCTCACAAAGTGTTCAATTCTTGTGTGAACTTCTTCCCATCTCTTGGATTTTTTTCTTTTCAATGATCCTACTCATCTCTAGCCATTCAGTATAGGAGATCTCCTTTCCTTGGAAGTCATCTATGATTTCATCATACCCATCAGCCCTATAGAACTTCAGATTGATATCTCCCTTGTATGTCATCATGTCAATGTTTGTGATTTCTGAGAGACATCTTCTATTCAACCTTGCTATAAAAAAACTTTTCGTATAACATCTTTTTCTTGAAGAGGCCTTCAACCTCATATTTTCCAATTCTTTCATATAAGCTCATCTTTAGATTTTTGAGCTTTTCTTCATTTTGAAGCTGGTGAATTTTATCAAGTTCTTCTTGAGTGGCCAGCCCATACTTGATAATTCTTTCATCTAATGTGAATTCACCTTTGCTTTTAGGTTTGATGGGAGGTGACCTATTTTCAGATGATTCAGTGCTGGTGGTAAGGCTATCAATATGAGTGTCCTTAGCTGAAGACTCCCCCTTAGGCTTAGCTAGACTGTCTTCACTGAAGGGAGATACATACACAGTAAGTTGTTTTTGGGCCTTCTTCTATGCATGTTTCTTAAAGAGCTGCTGAATAGTGACTTTCTCCCCCTCAATAGAAGATTGCCCTGCAGCTTCTGATGAACCCCCAACAGGTAACCATGCACATAGAGAGTCTAAGGTGGATGATACCTTGGTTAACATTGTTGGAACAATTGTAACAGCATTCAGTTTCTACTGAACATCATCAGATAAGTTCAGCTTTTGTTGTTCTAGCAGACCCACCCTATCCTTGATCTTTGATACTGAATCACATAGCTCATTAAGCTGATTAGGAATTGGCTTGAATTCAACAAGGAGCTCAAAAGATGCAGCATTAATGGAGTCCATGAGGGAGTTGATCTCCTTCTTGATAGAAGTGATAGTGGCCACATCTTTCACCAATAGATTCAGTGTAGTGAGAATTACATCTTTGATCTGTTCAGCAGTGGGAGGAACTGGCCTTGCTTTAAGAGCAATGAGTTCAGCATCAGCAATATCCTTTTCCTCCTTGAGCTTGGTCACCTATGATTGTAGAACCAACACCTGATTTGTCAGTTCATTTACCTTAACGGTTCTGGGGGATGGAGGCTTGGGAGTTTGATCAGAAATGTCATCTTCATATTCACTATCATCCAGGTTTACTAGAGCTCTTTCACTTAGCCCCAACTCCTTTCCAAGTCATCAGAAAACATGTTGAATAAATGTAGGCAAGTGTCCCCCATTGGCGCCAGTGGAGAGAGGCACTTCCTTCATTGTCTGCTGATCGCCACCTTCAGCGTGCTGGTCAGTTTCAAGTCCTTCACCACCAGGGTTGGTTTTACCTGATGGATCCTAAGAAAGAGTCCCTGATGAGTTAAGATCAATGATAATGTGTTTGGTTTCTTCAATAGGACCCTGTTGTGAGGGAACTATATCATGAGAAACAGAAGAGCCATGGTCAGCGTCAGCTGTTGTATTTGCTAACGCATCATGCCCTGATGCAGACTCATAGTGACAAATGATAGAGACTGGCAATGAAATTTGAGATGCATTCAGATTTAAATTGCTTACTGATGCTGACTCCACTCTATTGAGCTGAGGGTGCGCTCTATCTTTACCCTTCTCTCCTAAAGAGGTTGAGAGATGGGTTGCCTTCAGGGCCTCTTGATGCATGCCACCTTCAGCAGAGACTGATGGTGGTGGCTGGCTTGGGTTTTGGTCCTTGGCCGAGGACTTTTGTTTCTTCAAAGCTTGGCCTTTGGGATCATCAGAATGCTTCTTTGATGAAGATTCTGTGGGGTGCCTCCTTTTCTTAGACCCACGTCTACACTTAAGAGTATTCACCGACGTGCTCTTTTGACGTGGTCCAGAAGAAGCTCCAGACTTTGTGTCTGTTAGATCCCCTTCTCAAGTTGGAGGAGTGTCTTGTGGAGCTTTAAACACTACTGGAGCATTTGCTGAGCAAATGTCGAACATGGGCTGTGTGAAAGGAGGTTCAGTTGTGCTGACTGGAATGTTCCAGCGATTGGTGTCAAAGATTTGAAAACTAGTTTAACTCCTTCATTCTTAGAATACTCTTCACCAAATTGGTCAACAAAAATGAGGGATAAAAATCTGGTGTAGACCACATTCTTTTCCCTAGTTTTCTTATCCATTTTACCATGGAGATCTTCAAAGATTAGTTTTCCAAAATCAGCTTTTATGCCCTTTGCCAGACAATACAAAATCAGGGCATCCTTTTGGTTGATTTGATCAAGCCCACCAGTTTTCCCACCCAGACACTCAATTAAGATGGACATCAAAAGTTTCCACTTAGGTGGTAAGCAGCTTCTCTTCAACCCCCATTTATCACCAATCTCTTCAGTGTATCCCATTTCTTTAAAAAATGATTTGATAACAGAAAGATCATTGGGTACAGCCTCATATTCACAAGAGTCCTCCAAATAGTTTAACCCTAAAACCCTCCTAAACAGCTTTAAACTTATTTTCCCATGAATACCTAAAGTTGTAGACACAAACCCAATAAATTTCTTGTTCTTTGACCCTTGTGTTGTGAACCAAAATTCTTTTAACACATTTTTAAACATAACCCTTGGATCCTTGAACAAGGCATCACGAATCACACATTTGGATAAAAAATCTAGTACTTGCTTTCCAGGTTCAGATGTTAAGATTTCTGGTTTGATCAAGGTGATGTTGTTGGGTTTAAAGAATATGTCCTCAATGGGATAGTTAACATAGATGGAAGGATTGAGGGTGATCTCAATCTCTTGTGGTTGTGAAGAAGATTCAGCAGCCATTGATGTTTGTTATGTGTGTTTTCTTTTGAGAAAGAGAGACATGTGTGTGTTTTTTGAAAACTTTTGCAAATGATATGAATCTTTAATCTTCAAAAGATGTATGTAATCACTTTCTGAACAGATTTTTTCAAAGTTTGTAAAACATTTGAAAAGAGAATGAAACTTTTACGGTTTCTTTTGAACAAATGGCACAAACTCTCTCATTAATGTTCTGAAAAAGGTGATGATTTCCTGTTGCTTTGAACAGTGAAACGCCTCATTGTGTCAGAAAGTTGTTGACTGTGATATGGACGCTTGATATTTCCTAGATAAACAATTGACACTGATAGGTGTGTAAACACCCATCCTTTTACCACTTAATTCTGGCTAAATCGAGACCAAAACACGTATTTAATATCATTTGTTTGGAATTATGCGTGGTTTTTGTGTTTATTGTGTTTTCGGAGCCATCCGGATGATTATTGAAGAAAACATGGGATTGCACGGGTTTTACTGAAGAAAAAAGACTCAAGATAAAGTCTATTGTCCAAGAGATGCAAAAGATTTGAAGTCACTGGGCCTATTTGACGATTTATCGAAGGAAAGGACCAAAGATGGAAGATTTACATAAGTCGAAGAAACTCAAGTCTATTAAACGAAGAAATTAAAAGACGTGTTGAATTTAATCGACGACAAATCCCGAATCAGAATCGAAAACGGAAACTTTTCTAAAAAGACGAAAAGACAAGAAGAACGGGAGAAAGCCCACTCACCAACCAAAAGACAAGGCTATAAATAGCCCTCCCCTCATACATTTAGGCCAGCTTTTTAGTTAGTTTTAGTTTTCTTTCTCCCCACTTTTCTCTTTTTCTGTTTCGTATCATCACCATCACCACTAGGGTGATTGGTGATTTTGATCTTTGTTCTTCCAATCTTGTTATTTTAATCCTTGTTTCATCTTGTTAAAACATTAATCATTTAATACAAGTTCTTGTTTAATCTTTCCATTTTATCTTGTTCATCATCATTTTTCTTTTCAAGTTCTTAAGTTCTTATTTTCTTGATTTGATCTTCAAAAGTTGTTGGGATTTGTGTTTTTGTTAATGGGATTTGTAGTTTATGGTTAGTAGATGCTTTGTGTGTAGTTTTATTTAAGATTTGGTTAAAAATTTGGTAATTTTTGGATTAAAACTGATTTTCCTTGTTCTTCGGGTAAACTACTGTTCTTGAATCCCCAGACTTCCGAACGAAGCTAAACTTCCGGATGAACAGTAAGTTCTGAATGAGTTTATTTCTAAAAAGTTCCGAATGAGTCTAGATGTTCCGAATGAGTAAAACTTCCGAATGAACCACAAAGTTCCGGACGAAGCAAAACTTCCGAATGAACAGTAAGTTCCGGATGAACCAAAAACTTCCGAATCAGTAGAAAGTTCCGAATGAAATGAAAAGTTCCGAATGAAGGTTTATTTTCCAAAAACTTCCGAATCAGTCCAAACTTCCGAATGAACCAAAAAGTTCCGGATGAACCAAGAACTTCCGAATCAGTCCAAAGTTCCGAATGAACCACAAGTTCCGAGTGAAAACTTCCGAATGAGTAAAGTTCCGAATGAAGATTAAAACTTCCGAATCAATTTTCTTTTAGTGTTACTGTTTTACTGTTTATCTGTTTCTTTATTTTTATTTCACAATTTATATTTTATACTTCAACTTTAACTTTAATTTTAATTTTAATCTTAATTTCAATTTTAATTCAAATCTTTATTAATTGTCATTAAAGTAATTGTATTTGATTTAAATTTTCATTTAAACTTTTTATTAGATTAGAAAACCAAACCCTTTTATTTAGTAACCAAGAACAATCATTCCACTTAAGGCCGAGATCAATTCGAGAGGATTGTGAGAGAATTAGAACCCAAATAAAATCGCGTGTATCAAATGGCGCCGCTGCCGGCTCTTCTCGTTAAGATCAAAAGTTTTTTGTGAGAACTTGGATTTTGGGATCCGTTCCCCGTGAACGTTACTTTTTCATCAAAAATTTTCAAAAAAATCCTAAAAAATATAAAATTTTCAAAAATACAAAAAAAATTAAAAAACATAAAAACCAAAAATATTTTTGCTTTGTTTTTCTTTGTTTGTTCTTTTGCAGGTGTATGCGCACTCGATCCACGTCATATCAAGAGCCCGAGCCTCTCGATCACTTCGACATGGCCGGTGTACCACCTCAAAACAATAATAACAACAACAACCCGCCTTTCAACAACATGAACAATAACAACAACAATGAGCCCCTTCCGGATAATCGCCCGATGATTGAACTGCTGCAAGCTCATGTCGATGGCAACACGGATCCAATTGTCATACCTCCAATTGCCGCCAACAACTTTGAGCTAAAATCAGGCTTTATCCAGATGGTCTCCGCTCAACCATTCTTGGGACGTACCATTGATGACCCACATGACCACATCAAGAGATTCTTGCAACTCACCAACACGGTCAAATTCAATGGCGTTCCACAAGAGGTTATAAGGTTACAACTTTTTCCCTTTTCTTTAGAGGGACAAGCCCGGCATTGGCTTGCTAAGGAACCGCCACGGAATATTCTCTCGTGGACGGATTTGGAAACAAAGTTTATCAATTACTTTTTTCCACCCTCTCGTACTAACGCATTGCGGAATGAAATCATAAATTTTGAACAAAAGTACGATGAGTCGTTCAGTGAATCTTGGGATCGTTTCAAAGATCTTTTAAGAAAATGCCCACAACATGGTTTTACCAAAGTACATCAAATTAATAATTTTTATAAAGGTTTAAGCATGAGTGACCAAGATTCACTGAACAGTGCTTCGGGGGGTAATCTATTGGCTAAGACTTCTAATGCTGCTTGGGACATCATTGAGAATAAATCTCGTGTGCAAACCAAGAGTGTTCGGACCAATGTCGCTAGTGCTAGCACAAGTGACAGCGACAAGCGATTGGACAAAATCACTACGCTTCTTGAATCGCTTGTCACCCACACCGTCAGCAACAACAACAGCAACAACGCCAAAAACGCTCAAGTGAACGTTGTCAGCCAACCTTGTGAGATATGCGGTGGTCCTCACTCTTACACCACTTGTACCGCCACCCAAGACTACCCTGTTGAGAATGTGAATGCAGCATATGGCACCTATCCTCAACCTGCTTATCAAGCTAGACCTCAAGGTGACCGTAATTTGCTTAGCTATCGCTCCAATAACTACCTCTCACCACCCGGTTTTCCTCCTACCAACAACAAAACCTTAATCGCCCTCCTCAACAACAACAACAACCTCGACAACCATACATACCTCCTCACAAGCAGCAACAACCACCTCAACGTAACAACCAAGTTTACCAACAACCTGCTTATCAACCACCCGCATACAATGCTCCACCCAACCAAACCACCACTGCATTACACCAAGAGGTTGCAACCTACATGAGGACCAATGATGTGATTATGGAAAATCTCCAGCAGGAAGTGCGCAACTTGAAAGCAGACTTGGTCAAACAAGGGAACGATTTGAGAGCCGACATGAGAAATACGTTGGATAGCCAAACAAATGATCTCAGGAACATGATGGCTGGTTTCTTCCAAGGTAATCAACCCTCTTCTTCGGGTACTCTTCCGAGTAACACCGTTGCAAATCCAAGAGGGGAGATGAAAGCAATCACCACTCGAAGTGGCAAAGGTACCAAGGAACCCGAGCTTCCTATACCTCCACCAGTGATTGTGACTAAGGAGAACGAGTCACTTGCTCCTATTCCTTATCCTTCTCCTTCCCCAATTTCTCCACATCTTCCTTCTACCCCTCCTCCACCCGTGGTTGTGAGTGATCCTATTCTCCTAAAGCCTTCCTCTTCTTCCAATATACCTTATCCATCTAGGTTGAGGAAAGAGAAGCAAAAGAGCAAGGATGATATTCAGGTTTCGAACTTCCTTAAAATGTTCAAACAATTGAATTTCAATATCTCCTTCGCTGAGGCTCTGGCTCACATGCCCAAGTATGCGAAAATGTTTAAAGATCTTCTGAGCGACAAGGAAAAGCTCCTCGATATTGCAAACACCCAACTTAATGAGAATTGCTCTGCAGTGCTCTTAAGGAAATTGCCAACCAAGCTTGGTGATCCGGGTCGTTTTCTTATCCCTTGCAATTTCCCGGGAGTAGAGAATTGCATGGCCCTAGCCGATCTAGGTGCCAGTATTAATCTTATGCCTCTAAGCGTTTAGAAGCAATTATCTCTCCCAGAGCTAGTCCCCACCAAAATCACATTGGAATTGGCCAACCGTACGGTTGCTTATCCAGTGGGGATAGCCGAAGATGTCATTGTAGGAGTCGACAAATTCACCTTCCCTGCTGATTTCGTTGTCGTCGACTACGAGATGGACCCCCATGTGCCACTAATTGTTGGTCGTCCATTCTTGAGGACCGGTCGCACTCTCATCGATGTTGAAGCTGGTGAGCTTATTA
Organism: Glebionis coronaria; assembly: GCA_025667525.1. Lineage (NCBI taxonomy): Eukaryota > Viridiplantae > Streptophyta > Magnoliopsida > Asterales > Asteraceae > Glebionis > Glebionis coronaria. Next base: position 185,216,325 of record CM046881.1, read on the forward strand.
TGAGAGTGGGTGACGATAAAGTAGTCTTCAACATGGGAAAGCTTTCTAAACAGCCTTATTCATACGAGAGTGTTAATTGTATTGACGTTCTTGATGAGGCTTGTGAAGAACACTTCAAAGATGCTTGTAAAAGTATTCCTACCTCTCTTCCCAATGTTGAGACCGTTTCCTCTATCGACTCATCACTGTCTCTATTTGGAGAAAGTGATTTCCTTTGGAAAGATTTGGAAGCCACCATGGGAGATGTGCATTTAGACAATGACAATTCTACTACCAATTGGGATGAAGATCTCAGCTTCATTGCTAACCTTCTCAAAGAAGACAATCCTTCTCCTCCATCTCCCACGGTCATTGCTATCGATACTCCGACTTCGAATACGCCTCCCGTCGAAAATCCTCCGGATTTAGAACTTAAGGAGTTGCCGCCCCATCTCGAGTATGTATTCCTTGATGAAGAGAAGAAGTCACCAGTCATCATTGCTAAGGATTTGAAGGATGAAGAGAAAGCCCGACTTGTCGCCGTTTTGAAAGATCATAAGAAGGCTATTGCTTGGAAGATTTCTGATATTCGTGGAATTGATCCTCACTTCTGCACACACAAAATTCTCATGGAGGACGACTTTAAGCCCACAATTCAAAGCCAACGAAGGGTGAATCCAAAAATCCATGAAGTCATCAAAACAGAGGTTCTAAAACTTCTTGATGCGGGTATGATTTACCCTATTTCGGATTCCCCATGGGTTAGTCCAATCCATTGTGTGCCCAAGAAGGGCGGAATAACCGTTGTTCCCAATGAACACAATGAGTTGATTTCCACTCGTCTCGTTACTGGGTGGAGAGTTTGTATAGACTACCGCAAACTCAATGATGCCACGAGAAAGGATCATTTCCCTCTACCTTTTATGGACCAAATGCTTGAACGTTTAGCCGGTAATGAATATTACTGCTTTCTTGATGGTTTCTCGGGTTATTTCCAAATACCCATCGATCCCCAAGATCAAGAGAAGACGACATTCACTTGTCCCTATGGCACATTTGCTTACAAAAGAATGCCTTTTGGCTTATGTAATGCGCCCGGGACTTTCCAAATGTGCATGTTAGCTATCTTCCATGACATGGTTGAACAAACCATGGAAGTCTTCATGGATGATTTCTCGGTCTTCGGGGATTCTTTCTCTTCTTGCCTTGCCAATTTGGAACGTATGCTCAAGCGGTGCGAAGACACTCGCCTATTTCTGAATTGGGAAAAATGCCATTTTATGGTAAAAGAAGGCATCGTGCTGGGACATAAAATTTCCAAAGCCGGTCTTGAAGTAGACCGTGCTAAAGTCGATGTTATCGCAAAGTTGCCTCCACCTTCAACCGTGAAGGGTGTGAGAAGTTTCCTGGGTCATGCGGGCTTCTACCGTCGATTCATCAAAGATTTTTCTCAAATCGCTCGCCCGATGACCCACCTCTTGGAAAAAGATACTCCTTTTATCTTTTCCAAAGAGTGTCTTGAAGCCTTTGACTCGCTTAAGGATAAGCTTACTAAGGCACCTGTCTTGGTTACCCCTAATTGGGAGCTGCCTTTTGAGTTGATGTGTGATGCTAGTGATTTTGCTATTGGAGCGGTTCTGGGACAAAGAGTGAACAAACACTTCCAACCGATCCATTACGCTAGCAAGACAATGACGGGGGCACAATTGCATTATACGACAACCGAAAAAGAGCTTTTAGCTGTTGTCTATGCTTTTGAAAAATTCCGCCCCTATCTTGTCCTTTCTACAATAATTGTGTATACCGATCATTCCGCGTTGAAGTACTTGTTGACAAAGCAAGATTCCAAACCAAGACTTCTTCGCTGGGTTTTGCTGCTCCAGGAATTTAAAATCGAAATTCGCGATAAAAAAGGAGCTGAAAACCTAGTCGCGGACCATCTCAGCAGACTTGAGGATCCTTACCAAGGGGATCATCCGACCAAAGAAATCAATGATTCTTTTCCCTTGGAGACCTTAATGTCTATAAATTCGAATTCTAATGAAACCCCGTGGTTTGCGGACTTTGCAAACTACTTGGCGGGTGGAATTCTCAAGGAAGGGTTGACGTCCCAACAAAAGAAAAAGTTCTTCACCGACATTAAGACTTACTTTTGGGACGACCCTTACCTATTCAAACAATGTGCCGACCTGATTATCCACCGATGTGTTGATGGACCGGCAGCGTCAGAAATCCTTGATGCTTGCCACAAAGGACCCACCGGTGGTCACTTTGGTCCCAACTACACCGCTAAAAAAGTGTTTGATTCGGGATTTTATTGGCCCTCCATATATCGTGACGCTCACGATATGGTTAAAAGATGTGATGTTTGCCAAAAACAAGGCACGATCACACATAAAGACGAGATGCCTCAGAATTTCATTCAAGAGTGTGAAATCTTTGATGTTTGGGGTATCGACTTTATGGGGCCATTCCCTTCTTCTAAAGGAAACAAATACATCCTTGTAGCCGTTGACTACGTCTCCAAATGGGTTGAAGCCAAAGCTTTACCCACTAATGACGCAAGGGTGGTTTGTAACTTTTTGAAAGCTCTATTCGCTAGATTCGGTGTGCCTCGCGCCATCATTAGTGATCGTGGGACTCATTTCTGCAATGACCAATTTGCTCGAGTCATGGCTAAGTACGGTGTAAATCATCGTCTTTCCACAGCCTACCACCCACAAACTAATGGCCAGGCTGAAATATCCAACCGAGGTCTTAAGCGAATTCTAGAAAGAACCGTGGGAGAGCATCGTGCCTCATGGGCTGATAAACTTGATGATGCTTTGTGGGCTTTCCGTACTGCTTACAAGACCCCGATCGGCTGTACGCCTTATCGTCTTGTGTACGGGAAAGCGTGCCACCTCCCCATTGAGTTGGAGCACAAGGCTTACTGGGCCTTGAAGTGGGCTAATTTTGATATAAACAAAGCCGGTGACCTACGCAAGATCCAACTCAATGAGCTGAATGAACTCCGTAATGAGGCTTATGAAAATTCTTTAATCTATAAGGAAAGGACTAAGCTCATTCACGATTCTAAGATTAAGAACCGAGAGTTCCATGTTGGAGACAAAGTCTTACTTTTTAACTCTCGGTTGAAAATCTTCTCCGGAAAGCTCAAATCTCGTTGGTCCGGCCCATTCACCATTGCCCAAATTTTTCCATATGGTACTCTCGAGCTCGCTCAACCTGATGGACCTAATTTTAAGGTGAATGGCCAACGAGTGAAGTTGTACTTTGGTGAGGACACCTCTCAGGAGGTGATTCCATCCCTCACCATGTTCCCCATGAACTAATTTTGGGTCGAGTCAGGCTCGTGACTCGGTTATCAAAAACAAGCGCTCCTCGGGAGGCAGCCCGAGTATTTATCCTTTTATGTTTTCACCCCCTAAGTGTAGGGGAGCCTCTATAGAGTCTTTGTTTTTGTGTGGTGATGTGATTACAGGGATAAGTGCACTCTTGGAAACTTTGAAGAACCGTGCTCCCGTGTTATCCGAAATCCGGTTCTATCTCTCAACTATCATGATTCAATTTTCTTCATACTCACATTTGAAATTGATCACTTTAGTCGTCCCATCCTTAACTTGAGTTAACCAACGTGCACAATGTCATAAGTGTAGGGGAAACTTTTCCCACATGCTTAAACATTGAGGACAATGTTTATCTTAAGTGTAGGGGGGACTTCTATCGAAGTTTTAAGTGGACTTTTCCATGAAAATGCCTTCTATTAACCGGAAAATCATCTTTTTCAACATTTTTCAAATTTTTTATTAACTTTGGCCATTTAGTCGTAATTTTTAAATTTTTATCGTTGCTTTCATATGTATATATCCCGCAATAAAGTCAAATTTTAATAAAGTGGTGTAGCTAGTTTAGAAATCTTTGACATATTAGGCCCGTTGCGTTTATTTTGACTCAACCCGAATAGACTTATCCAAGTTTATTCTAGCTAGTATCCTTAACCATGTAGACCTTAATTGGTTTATTAGGCTAAGCATCCACGAGTCTCATTTCTTGAGATTTTAAATTGTGGAGAACGAGAAATGATAGAGTCAATTATAAGTCGGTATTCTTGCGCAAGCTCACTTGGTGTAATTATTTGCCTATTCTCCCATCACTTGCTAATAATTTATCTGCAATAAGTAAGGTCTTACGATTTGAAAAGTTACTTAGCTTCTAGCCCAAGATCGTTTAAAAGTTGCTCGGTAATGATAAGAGTTCATAGCCAAGGCATAACATATGAAGCGGGGCGCGAAGATTGGCGAGTCCGAAAAGGCCCTAACAAGGCATGAGGATTCCATTTTATTGCTGAAGATCCAAAGTGATGTGAAAAGCATTATTCCCAAAGTCAATATGAAGGATCAAGACTCACGACGAAAAGCAATCAACTCCCATAAAGATCATGGAGAAGTCTATCCGAAAAGACCCTAACAAGGTATGAGGATAAATAGATCCAAGTCCGAAAAGGAGGCGGATCGTTGTATCTCAAAATCCCAATTAGAGATTGAAGAAATAATCATGAAGTCGTGGTCAACAAAGTTGGAGTACCCCTCAAAAGTCTCCAAGTGAAGAAACTCTATTATGATGAGAAGACCATTATCTCAAGAACGTCTCTCGAAGATATGAAGTATGAAGTACATGCCAAATATCGGCCCGAGAAAGGTCTCAAATCGTGAACCGAGTTATGCCAAGATATGAACTTTTTGATATCCCGAGAAGCAGTTTTAAGAGATTTTGTCCTTTAGCTAACTATTGATCAAATCATCCTACTTTGCTTTCAGCCTAAATAAACTATCGAAATAAGTCCAAAAATGCATCTTCATGATCATTCTAAGACAAAAATAAAATATAAGAGATACACCTAGGAATAAGGGAGTTTAAGCATTTAATTAAGCCATGTGTGTAAGTGTTTGAATTGCTAACTTATAATAACAATGATCTCGTTTTTAAACTTAGTTTGGGGAACGTGAAACTTGAGGGTGATAAATCTTCGCAGCACAAAAGCCCTAATGTAAGTCATTGATCTCTTTGCAAGTTATTTCCATGGAGCTATTTTCAAGTGAAAATGGTTTTCTATCCTTTTAAGTTTTAATTTCTATTAATATCTTAATTTTTGTTTAGTGGTAATTAAATAAGGTCAAGGTTGATTAATTATGAGAAAAGTGTAAATTTGCTTTATCACTAAGCATTGCATGAGGGCGTGGCAATGGTTAAGTGTAGGGGATTTGATAGGTGTGTAAACACCCATCCTTTTACCACTTAATTCTGGCTAAAACGAGACCAAAACACGTATTTAATATCATTTGTTTGGAATTATGCGTGGTTTTTGTGTTTATTGTGTTTTCAGAGCCATCCGGATGATTATTGAAGAAAACATGGGATTGCACGGGTTTTACTGAAGAAAAAGACTCAAGATAAAGTCTATTGTCCAAGAGATGCAAAAGATTTGAAGTCACTGGGCCTATTTCACGATTTATCGAAGGAAAGGACCAAAGATGGAAGATTTACATAAGTCGAAGAAACTCAAGTCTATTAAACGAAGAAATTAAAAGACAAGTTGAATTTAATCGACGACAAATCCCGAATCAGAATCGAAAACGGAAACTTTTCTGAAAAGATGAAAAGACAAGAAGAACGGGAGAAAGCCCACTCACCAACCAAAAGACAAGGCTATAAATAGCCCTCCCCTCACACATTTAGGCCAGCTTTTTAGTTAGTTTTAGTTTTCTTTCTCCCCACTTTTCTCTTTTTCTGTTTCGTATCATCACCATCACCACTAGGGTGATTGGTGATTTTGATCTTTGTTCTTCCAATCTTGTTATTTTAATCCTTGTTTCATCTTGTTAAAACATTAATCATTTAATACAAGTTCTTGTTTAATCTTTCCATTTTATCTTGTTCATCATCATTTTTCTTTTCAAGTTCTTAAGTTCTTATTTTCTTGATTTGATCTTCAAAAGTTGTTGGAATTTGTGTTTTTGTTAATGGGATTTGTAGTTTATGGTTAGTAGATACTTTGTGTGTAGTTTTATTTAAGATTTGGTTAAAAATTTGGTGATTTTTGGATTAAAACTGATTTTCCTTGTTCTTCGGGTAAACTACTGTTCTTGAATCCCCTGACCTCCGAACGAAGCTAAAGTTCCGGATGAACAGTAAGTTCCGAATGAGTTTATTTCTAAAAAGTTCCGAATGAGTCTAGATGTTCCGAATGAGTAAAACTTCCGAATGAACCACAAAGTTCCGGACGAAGCAAAACTTCCGAATGAACAGTAAGTTCCGGATGAACCAAAAACTTCCGAATCAGTAGAAAGTTCTGAATGAAATGAAAAGTTCCGAATGAAGGTTGATTTTCCAAAAACTTCCGAATCAGTCCAAACTTCCGAATGAACCAAAAAGTTTCGGATGAACCAAGAACTTCCGAATCAGTCCAAAGTTCCGAATGAACCACAAGTTCCGAGTGAAAACTTCCGAATGAGTAAAGTTCCGAATGAAGGTTAAAACTTCCGAATCAATTTTCTGGTAGTGTTACTGTTTTACTGTTTATCTGTTTCTTTATTTTTATTTCACAATTTATATTTTATACTTCAACTTAACTTTAATTTTAATTTTAATCTTAATTTCAATTTTAATTCAAATCTTTATTAATTGTCATTAAAGTAATTGTATTTGATTTAAATTTTCATTTAAACTTTTTATTAGATTAGAAAACCAAACCCTTTTATTTAGTAACCAAGAACAATCATTCCACTTAAGGCCGAGATCAATTCGAGAGGATTCCGAGATAATTTAGAACCCATATAAAAGCATGTATCAGACACCTTTTGAAAGAATGTTTTGTATTTATTCTCAAGAAATTTAATGCCATTAACTCCATTGAGTCACATGATTGATTTGTTTTAAAAGTAGTTGCTCAGATATGCTGAAGCTGATGGCAATACTTGTGAGCTTCAGTGCGTCAGATGAGGTGACAAAACCCCATATACAAGTTCACATAAGTGAACAAGACATATGACATTGCACGCTCCTCTACTCAGGCCTAGCTACTCAGTTGTATTTAAAATTTGTTCAGCATTGCCGAAGGAACCTTTTGATGACTGGTGATTATTTGTTCAGCTTAAGTGAATCAGATAAGGCGACAAAACATCATATACACAATCACATAAAGTGAAATAGATACATGACATTACATACTCCTTTACTCAGACAATGCTACTAAACAATAATCAAATTCTTTAATGAAATGCTGAACCTTCAAGTTTCTTTAGTGAATGCTAAAGGTTCAGGTTTTGTATCATCAATGTTCAGCATACCAAGCTCCATTAAAAGTTGGTTCATCCAATGGTTTGGTGAAGATATCAGCCAATTGGTATTGAGTGGGGATGAAATGTAATTCAATGTCCCCTTTCACAATGTGATCTTGATGAGATGGCATTTATACATGATCTCATCATTCTTTTCGAGCTTTTAATGCATAAAAATGTCATAAAATACCATATATATGCTTGTGTTTGTTTAATTGTGTATTTTAGGTATGGATATCGTGAAAAAGACAAAAGATCACAAGATACAAGGAAAAACGGACACGAGAAACGAAGCCGTACAAAGAACCGGGCCCTAGATCATGAAATATTCAACAAATACCCTTGAAGACTTGAAGACATGCAAGATTGATCCTCAATGAATGAAGAAATGACACTTAAAAGCCTTGTATATTCATAATTACAAGTTTGGTCCCTTAAGTTTGTCAAAATTACACAAATGGTCCCTCAACTTTGAAGAAATGGCAAGTTTAGTCCCTCAACAATTCTAAATTGCCAATTATGGTCCCTCATGAAGTTAAAGTTGCATTGAAGACCTTTGAAGATCAATAATGTCCAAAAATCAGCCCTTGAAATATGCAAAAATGGCAAAAACTATCCTTATAACCCTTTTTCCAAAAGTTTGTGCCAAAATTGCCAAAGTATGAAAGTTATTTACAAAGGAAAGGAAGTTTCAAGGCTGATAAACACGCTTTACCTATTTTCCCAAAACACAAGGGCCAAAGATGTGTAATTGAAACATTTAAACAAAAAATGCGCCAAACACAAACACAATCCTACAAAAACGGATCAAACCTTGTCACTGTAGCAGTTAGGAACCCAGTTTTTACTCCACTTAAAACAAAGGGTAAAATGAAATTACCCTTACCCACACTTGATTCACACGCCCAGAATCCCATCCCAACCTTAAAACACTCACTCCCACTCACCAAGAGGCCCCACCACCAAAACCGTTTCACCATCATGTGACAACTTATTCTCCAAGTCTTGCCACGTGTCAAGATCAACAGCCCACATCCTTTGCTTCATATCAAAGCTATTTTAAACGGTTTGGATGCATTTGGACAGCTCATTCCATCAAATGATCTAGAAGACTCGAGGGCATTTTAGGGAATTCAGTTCTACGGTTTGTGAATAGTGTTAGCCAGGCATTTGCCTATAAAAGGAGACCTCAACATGTGAGAGTCCCTTTGTTCCAGTTTTAGGCTTTTAAATCTTTGTAATTCCTTTTTAATTAATAAAATTTGATTTTCTGAATTTTGAAAAATCTCTTTTATATTTTGTTAAAAGTTGGTGTTAGAATAGCCTGATTCTGAGTTCCATTTACATGTTTGAAGGTTTTTGAGGCAAGGTTTTAAGTGATAAGGCTTGTGCTTCAAAAATCAGAAAGTTTGGTTTATTTGATCTCACTTTTGTGGTTTGTTCTTCTTAGCAGCTTAGAAGCTGGTACTTGTTCTGCTAGTACCTCAGCTCAAACAATCCAGGGCCTGGATGTAGGTCTTGGAGGTTTGCATCTTCTTCCCTTTTTCATTTTCTCTCTTATTTTTCTAAATTTTGTGATATTGGCTTGTTTGTGCTTGAATCTATGATTTGGTGGTTGATTATTGTTCATGTGTTGATGTTTGATGATATTCAAGTGTTTGAGGTTTGATTTGTGGTTTGAATCTGCATGATCCTTTGAAAAGTTGTGAAAACAGGTTTTTTAAGGGGTGTTTGGGTTAACTGCATAGATTGGATTTGTGGTGTTTTGAGTGGTTGTTTGTTGTTGCTATCTGCTTTTATTGGTGTATCTGATATACTTGGTTGCTTTGCTGCACATTTTGTGGTTTGAAACACATAGATTCATAAATTTGGTATAAAATCTTGTTTACTTGGTGAAATTGACTGAAATTAGAGGACACCTAGATCTAATCATAGACTAGGGTTAACAAGTGTTAAATCTAGGTTAACTACACCAGGGAAGAAGGATTTGAGGCTTGAATTTGGATCTAGTGTCAAATAGATCAGCAAAATAGTTTCTGCATATGCACCTTGTTCATCAGTAACTTTTTATGCTTTGATCTTGTTGTTTACTTTGATTCAGTGTTTGATTTAAGTTTGTTTGTGCTTATTCATAGTTAATATAGCTTGTGTATGCATCCTGTTGAGTTTGGTTGGTTATTCTTGCTAAATCTGCTTATTAAGTGCATAACTGCTTATTTCCATGTCTGTGTATGATCTGGTGATTGTTTGATCATTTGTGGCTTATTGTGTGAACCAAATTTGGATTTTCTTGTTGCTATTGACTCCTTGTGATTCACTGATCACAAGGGTGCCCTTGTTTTCAATTGAATCCAACTAAATCTCTCTAAAAAGCTTGGTCAAATAGTCAAAGCAGTGGGAACTCCTTTCCCCTGCTAGTTACCACTGCTAGTGTTATATTGGTGTCAGTTTATCAATAAGCTATAATAGCTTATTTTAACCAGCAACAACTTGGATTTTGTAATAGGTGCTCATTATTTGACCCATTTGTTCATACTGGAGCATTTGGTGGGTTGACTTTAGGGTTTGACTAGAAAACCAACTTAATTGACTTTTTCATAAGTGCTTATTGGCTTATTCTGGCTTATTGGTTTTGATTATTGGAATTTTGTTGATTGTTTTGGCTTATTGAGTCCATTTGTGATCTTTTGCAAGTTGAATCAAGTCCTGAGGTGCCTTATTTCTCAAAAACGACTATTTTGTCTTTTAGTGAAATATTACTTTGCTTATTTCTGGCTTATTGAGTGTGCTTTTTCAAAATTTATTTTTACAGATCTCATAAGCATCCCAAAAGAAGGTTATGTGTCAAATTAGAGCTTATGGCATTAGCTTATTGCTTAATGGGCTAAAAAGCCCAATAAGAATAAGCTGTTTGCTTATTAAGTTGTGATAAGCTCACATTCAGCTTTTGGGCCTTTAGAGTTTTGTGTTTAGAATCAAATTTTGAGTCATATAGGGCTTTCGAAGTCAATTGGGCCAAGTTTAACTTTTTGGGCTAAAAAGCCCATTAGTGTTGACTGTTTTTGGTTTTGGCCCATTTGAGGGCCCAATAGGGGTATTCTGGTCATTTCACTTTGATGTTCTGATTATTTAGGGTAAAATAAACTAGTTTGCAAGTTTTTAGAATTTTTTATAATTTTTAGATTTTTAATATTATTTTAATATTATTTTATTATTATTTTTCAAATTTTACATTTTTCTACTTTTTACATTTTCCTTAGCTTAAATACATTAAAATAGGAATCTAGCAACTTTTAGAATAATTTTATTACTTCTAGATTAATTTTTATAATCATTTTAAGTTTTAATAGTTTTTAAATCATTTTAAATAGTTTTTTTAGTTTAAAAATTTCTAAAAATAGTTTTTAATCTTTTTAGATCATTTTAGAGGTTTACCAATTGAAAAAACTTTATTTGGGCTTTTTTGATAATTTATTTGATTTTTAGGGCTTTAATTAGCATTTAAAAATTAAATATTTAATTATTTAAAAGGTTTGAAAAAGTTTTGATCATTGGTAAACTCTTAGTTTATTTATTTTGATTTTTGGTGAATTTTTGGTAATTTTTAGAATTAATTTTTATTTTTGTAGTTTTTACGGTTTTACGTTTTGTCGTCGTAGTAATAATTTTCACGTCTTCGTCATCTTCTTTTCTCATCCCCTTCTAAACCAATCATTAATCACAAACATTTAACAAGTTTTTCACACACATATACCTCCTTGGGAAACGAACTTTCACACCATAAGGGTCATTAGTGCTTGATTTTCCTAAATCATCACTCGATACTTACCGCTCATTTACTCTCTTTTGTTTTCCTAAACAAGAGGTGTAATTTACCACAATAAGATCTCTAATAAAGTGATATCTGATATCAATGTGTTTTGTTCTTGAGTAGAGGACTGGATTGTTGGATATTGCAATAGCACTAGTGTTATCAAAAAAGATTGGTACCTTTTCATGTTCTATGTCATAATCAGCCAGTTGGCTTTTCATCCAAAGAACATTGCCACAACATCCAGCAGCTGCCACATATTCAGCTTCTACTGAAGACATGGCAACAGTTTGTTGCTTTTTAGCAATCCATCACACAAGTTTGCCACCTAGAAATTGGCAGGCACCAGAAGTGCTCTTTCTATCCAAATTGCATCCAGCATAGTCAGAATCTGAATACCCCTTTAGATCAAATCCTGAGGATTTAGGGTACCAAAGACCTAGACTTGGTGTACCTTTTAGGTATCTAAAGATTCTCTTTACAGTAGTAAGGTGTGATTCCTTTGGATCGGCTTGGTATCTTGCACAAAGGCATGTAGAGAATTGAATGTCAGGCATGCTTACAGTTAAGTACATGAGTGACCCAGTCATACCTCTATACTGAGTCTCATTGATTGATTGTCCAGTGAGATCAGGTCCTAAGTTATTAGGGGGTACCATTGGAGTCTTCACTGAAGCACAATTGATATCATACTTCTTCAGCAGATCCTTGACATATTTTTCTTGATTGATGGAGATGCCTTGGTCAAATTGTTTAATCTGAAGACCAAGGAAGTATGTGAGTTCTCCCATCATACTCATCTCAAACTTGCTGGTCATAAGCTTGGCAAATTGTTTGCAAATTTTCAATCTTGTAGAACCAAATATTATGTCATCCACATAAATTTGTACCAGAATGGTGTTACTTTAGATTTATAGATAAACAAGGTGCTATCTATTTTTACTCTGACAAATTTATGTTCAATGAGAAATTTTGAGAGAGTTTCATACCATGCTCTTGGAGCTTGCTTCAGTCCATACAAAGCTTTGTAAAGCTTGTAGACATGATTTGGGTATTTACTACTCTCAAAGCCAGAAGGTTGAGTAACATAAACTTCTTCTTTTAGGTCACCATTTAGGAATGAACGTTTGACATCCATTTGGTAGATGATGAAGTTCATGTAAGTGGCATATGCAAGGAAGATTCGTATGGCTTCCATACGTGTAACTGGAGCAAAGGTTTGATCAAAATCAACACCAGGCTCTCAATTGAATCCTTGAGCCACCATCCTAGCTTTATTTTTGGTCACTTCATTGGTTTTGTCTCTTTTGAGCTTGTAAACCCATTTGGTGCCAGTGGTTGATTTACCATATGGAAGAGGAACTAATTTCCAGACTTTGTTTCTTTCAAATTGATTGAGTTCCTCTTGCATGGCATCCACCCATCCAGGGTGTATGAGTGCTTCAGAAACCTTTGTAGGTTCAATTTCTGAGAGAAAATTTGCATAGAGGCATTCTATAGATGAAGCAGCACTCAGTTTCTTTGCCATAGATCTAGTGACTCTACCTTCACCAGGATTACCTATTATGTTCACCAGCTGTATGTGACTATTTTGAGTCCAAGATTTTTGTGGAGCTGGAGAATAGGTACTGGCATCATGATTAGAGCTAGAGCTTGGAGGTCCATGACATTGACTTGGATTTGGAATGTCTCTAGTGTCTACTAAAGGATATTCAGTGGATAATGGTTCAATCATTGGAGGGCTTCCTTCTTGGTCAGAAGCAACATATCCAAGACCTAATTCCCTAGAGATGATAGGAGAGCTTTGAGCAAGGGGCTTAGATTGTTCTTCAGCAGGTGCATATGATTGATCATTTTGATCATGTGTGTCAGCATGCTGATTGTTTTGAGACTGACCATTTTGGTCATTTGTGTTTCCTTACTGATCATTTTGATCATTTTAAGATTGATCATTATTTGATTGACAGCCATCAGTATGTGATACTGAAGGATTTCCTTTTGTAGGACTTGTCATATCTTTAAATGGATCAATATGAGGGACTGAGTTGCTTGTTTGATATTTTTGAGAAGGCACATAGTGATTAAATTCATCAGATGGATAATTTTAAGATTCATGTATATGAAGTTCATCATCTGATGGATTTGTAAAAGTGAGAGCTTCAGAACTTTCATTGAATGTGATGTGATAGGTTTCTTCTATACATTGTCTTCTTGTTGAAGACTCTGTATGCTTTAGATACCTGGGAGTATCCAAGAAAGTAACAATCATCAGAATTTTCATCAAACTTTCCAAGGTGATCCTTGTGATTGTGAATGAATACTGGACACCCAAACACATGTAAGAATGTAATGTTTGGAATTCTCCCCCTGAATACTTTATAAGAAGTCTTCATGTGTCTCTTCACAATGATGGATCTATTTTGAGTGTAGCAAGCAGTGGTTACAACATCAGTCCAAAAATGCTTAAAGAGAGCAGATCCAGCAAGCATTGTCCTTGCTACTTCATTCAAAGTTTTGTTCCTTCTTTCAGCCACACCATTTTGTTCAGGTGTGTAAGGAGATGAGAAATTTTGAGAAATTCCTTTGTCATCACAGAATTTAATCAGTGAGTGATTTCTGAAATCAGTGCCATTGTCAGTTCTGAGTTGTTTGACATGAGTGTCATTTTCTTTTTCAACTCTTTTGATGAATGACATAGTGGCATCTGGTGCATGGCTTTTCTTTGTCAAAAAATATACCCAGGTGTACCTAGAGTACTCATCAACAATGACAAGTGTATATTTTTCATGACAAATGGCCCTAGGTGATACTGGGCCAAATAAGTCCATGTGAAGCAAATGAAGACTCTCTTTAATTGAGAAAGTTTGCTTTGTTTTGAAACTGGCTCTATGGTGCTTCCCTTTTTCACATGCTGAGCATGGTTTGTCCTTGGAGTAGACAAGTGAAGGAAGACCAATAACAAGATTTTGTTTTGCCTGCAGAGTTATTGTTTTGAAATTGAGATATGAGAGTCTCTTATGCCAAAGCCAATTGGTAATATTAGAGGCTTTAGCAAAGAAGCATGTCTCCTGGGTAGAGTTCATGTTCATGACATAAACATCTTTTACTCTTGGAGCAATCATCACAATTTCATGATTGGAGTTGAAGATTGTACCTTTTTTGTCATCAAATAGCACAAGATACTTTGCATCACAAAGTTGACTTGTGTTGATGAGGTTGTGCTTCAATCCATTTACATATGCTACCCTTGAGAAAACTATACCATTGCATTTTACTGAACCAAATCCTTCAGTAGTAACTGATGAGTTATCACCAAAAACAACTTTAGGACCTTGTTCCTCCTTATACTTGTGCAAATAACTTTTGGTTCCAGTCATATGCCTTGAGCAGCCACTATCTAGGTACCAAATAGGCTTCCTGAGATCACACCACATAAGTTAAGGAAATGGCCAGTTTTGTTTTGAAACCCACCTTTGTTGGGCGGGGATTTTAGATCTAGAAGGTGTTCTAGATCTGAAGGGTCCTCTTGTAGAGGGTATGTGTGATTGTTTAGAAGAAGAAGAGGTCTGAACAGCTTTTGCTTTCTTAGCCTGGAGGGCTTCACCTCTTCTGAACCACTCTATATGGTTGTGATCAGATGTAGTGTGGACATAACTTCCACAAGTCTCACAACATTTGGTAATAGAGTTTGGGTTTCTTGGTTTAATACCTCTTCTGAGTGAGATGATTCGATTATGCCCATGAGTGTCATGGTTATAACTTCCACAAATATTACAAACAGGGTAATAGTGGCAGTCATCAGAGTGATGATTGCCCATACCACAATGAATGCATGGTGGGAAAGGCATATTTCTCCTAGAATGGGAGGCTTCAGATTTGTGAGCATCAAGACTTGTTTTGGCCAGCATATACTGAGTGTGTTCACAAGTGCGATGATCAGTCCTTTCACATTTTGTACAATAAATCATTCTTAGGCAAGTTTCAGTGAGATGGTTATTTAGACCACATAAATCACAAGCCTTTTTTAATTGTGTTTTGTACTTGAGATGAGGAGAGTCTAAAGGTTCATCTCTAAATCGTGTTGGTGTTTGCTGCTGCCTGAGTTGCAATATAAGATCATTGATCTCTTGCATGACAAGAGACATTCTCTCATCTTCCTCAGATCTAGCATTTTTTAGTTTATTTGTTGAAACTGAAGAGGTAGTTCCCATATGTGAACCTTCAGCAAGAGCTGAAGAGTTCTTTGAAGTGTCAATTTTGACATGTTTGGAAGAACTACCTTTGTGTGTGGTGTGTGACTTGATGATAGACTGGATAGTTTTAGGTCCAGTAGAGGGTTCAGCACCAGCCAACTTTTCCAAAGGAGGAAGTGGGATACTTACTTCATTCTCTATATCATCATCTGAGTCATCCTCAGTAACTGAGGACTCAACTGGTGTTGAAGTGCCAGTACTTGCTTGAAACTCTGGAAGAAGGATTCGTCCAATGTCATGATTGGGTAAATTCTCTTCACCTGACCTTTCAATGTCAGGGATCGAGCTACCATCCTCATTTGAGGCTTTGACAAAGACAATAGATTTGGTGTTGGAGGGTCCTTCAGCACCAAGCATTTTCCTCTTTTGAGCAGGTATTTGTTCACTTATGCATTGATTTACCCTATCAGAGTTTCTAAGCCAAGATTTAACAATATCTTTTGCTTCTTTTAGTTCCACTCTAAGAGAGTTATTTTCTTCCAAAAAATTTTTGTTCAATTGTTGAAAAGTAAGAATATCAAGTTTAGCTTCTTTTAGCTCTATTTGCTTACTTTCAAAATCTTCAAGTTGTAGAACAAGTTTATGAATTTTTCAAGCAAATTGTTTCTTTGCTCTTCAATAAATTTTAGATCAATGCACAAGTAATCAAAGACAAATTTAATGTCATCTTTATCTTCTAATTCAAGAAGATTTTGTACATTTTTAATTGTAACATTGACCCATTCACCATTTTTGGCACTTTCTCTGGTTACCACATTTGAATTAGCCCCTTCATCATCAACAAGTGCCATAAGCACTTTCACATTAACCATTTCATCGTCATCTGAAGAAACATCTTCTTCATCCCATTCATAGGCTTCAGCAACAAGCCCTTTGTTCTTGTCTTGCTTGGGAGTCTTGGATGAGGAGCTTTCAGTACTCATTAAGGCCAATGTTGCCTTGATTTCTCTGTATTTGGCCTCAAAGTCTTTTATTGGTCTGAGTTCAACCCTACTTCGCTGAAATGGAGTAGAAGCAATTTTTTTGGTTGAAATGATGATTGAACAGATGGTCTTGATTGAACTGGTGAGGAATATGAAGGGAGAGATGTTTTTGAATAACAATCCCTAGCATAGTGACCAGTCTTCCCACATTTGTAGCAATCAGTGTCAACTGAAGCTTTTGTGGAGCTGGAGAACTTGCCTCCTTTCTTGAAGAACCTTCTAGACTTGGCCATAACTGCTCTTTCATGAAATTCCTCTTTGAGGTCATTCAGATATTCCTCACTAGATCTAGTATCTTCCTCATCATCAGGACTATCTTGGTAGTCTTGAATGACAGCCTCACTGAAGGAGGCTGTGGACAAGGGTGTAGCAATGGTTAATGCTTTACTCTTGCTTGAGCCTTCATAAATTCTATCAACTAGGTTTTCTTCATATATTAGTTTCCCAAAAAGAGAGGCTAGATCATAATCTTTAATGTGATTAACATTTCTCAAGCTTTGGCAGAAACTGAGCCACTTCTTTGGCAAAGCATTAACAAAAGTTGTGTTGATTTCAAGTTTTGAAAGCTCAACGCCATCATTCACAAGTTCATTCATCAATGCTTTGTATCTAGTGAATGTCTGTGTGAGGGTTTCCCCTTCTTTGTGCTTGAAGGTGTTGTATTGAAGCTTT
Source organism: Glebionis coronaria (assembly GCA_025667525.1). NCBI lineage: Eukaryota > Viridiplantae > Streptophyta > Magnoliopsida > Asterales > Asteraceae > Glebionis > Glebionis coronaria. Next base: position 185,233,363 of record CM046881.1, read on the forward strand.
AAATCCATGATTCTGGTTTCTTTTACATCAGAGGGTCCCTCATGGTAAAGAATAAGGTCCTCCCATGTTGCTTTAGTTGTTTTACAGTTTACAACAGAATTCATTTGGTCATCTGGGAGTATAGACATGATGAGACTTTTGAGACGCTGATCTAGGTTAGCAGCTTTTCTCTCATCAGCAGTCCATTATACTTCAGGTTTTTTATTGTCCCCAACCATGGGAACAAAAGGACTATTTTTAATGGTTCCAAGGAATTGAGGTTCAATTCTAAACATGTGGACAAGAAACCTCTTCTTCCAATTTGTAAAGTTGGCTACCTCTAGTACAGGAGCAGCATTGAGTTGGCCACCCCTATATTCTAGGGTTTGTGGTATAACTTGAGCCATTTTGGATCTTGATTTGAAAACTTTTAAATGAGCAGTTTAATAAAATAAGAGTTTAACTAATCAAACTGCTATGATACCACTTGTTGGTCCCTAGTAATTTGGTATTACTTATTATCTTAAGTAATAACTCTTACTTCGACTCAAGTGAGTTGTTTTAACAATAGACAAGAACTATGAAAGATTAAAACAACAATACCAATATACTTTTCAACGTATAGACTTTTATTAGAATCAAATAAAGAATCTATAACCCACTTTGTTTGTGGAATAACAAAGTGGTTGAATGACAATAGGGTTTGATCTCCTCTACTTAAACGTCTAACCAAAGTTAAAGTCTAAGCTCCAATCTAAACGTTCATATGCATCTTGGCTATATGGTTTAGTTGGTATCGAGAGAGAAAGGTTTTCTAGAGTTTAAGCTCTTGTATTGGTTAACCCTTTCTCTCCCAATGTACACTCCTTATATAGGCAGTGTAAATTAGGGTTTGCATTTTGCATGTACCAATGCATGGGTTTATCCAATGAGTGGTTGTTGCCCATGCTGGATAAGTACAAAGTACATATTAAACTATTCTAGAAAAGATAAAGGTTGTACTTATATCTAAGTATACAAGCAACCTACTTTGACTTAAAGTTATCTTTTCCCGCCTAATGCAAACCATCAGAATACTAAAGAGTCTTCAGTATCCTAGAGGAGATCGACATCATTCAGTTTGGTATTGTCAAGCCAAACAGAACTGAAAGCCCTTCTTCAGTCCTTGTTCTTCAGCAACTAGACCGCCTAGTATTTGAAGCGAAAACTCCTTTGTCTTCTAAGTTCACTGGAAGGGGAGTGTTGAACTTTCTTCAGCTATAAAGTCTTCAGTAGGAACTTTGTTCCTCTGGTCATCCTTCAGCAGACCGGCCTTACTGTTAAGCATGAAACACTTAGGGGGATTTTATATTCAAATCCTAGAGTTGCTTCAAGGTCAGTAAATACTTACCCAACACATGCATGTAAATGCACGATAAGTATTCACATATATACTTAATATATACAAGACATAAAAACACGAACATTAAACGAACACACATGATAATAAATTAAGTCACGAAAAACAAATGAATGTATACATATGTGTGTGTGTGTGTCCGCGTCCAAACAAGAAAGAAAGAGGGACCCAGGGCCCAATCCAATAACAAATCCTTATGTAATCAAATAAGGATATCATAAACATAAATCAAAGAGAATTAACAAAACCCTAAAACACTTTCTCTCTTCATTTTTCTTTCTTGGCCGCGGCGAACAACAAGACCACAAGACGATTGATTTTTTATCTTTGTTTTGATAACGATAACGTGTTCATGTTCATCCCTTTTATTAACACGCATTCGGTATCACTCGAATCCTTGTCTTTGTTTTTATTTAATTATGCTATGGTTATGATCATTAAAAACAAATCAAGAAACAAGTAATAATCATAGATCTATCAAGATTAAAAACAAAACACGGGTTTGGGGGTTGGTTTGTCCCGACCGCAGCCAACCGAGACCTACTATGGTCTCGGTGGTGTTGTTGTTCCAGCAGTCGCAACCCCTCATGGGGTCGGCGTTGGTTTAAAACCACCAGCCGCAAAATTTGGTTGGCGGTGGTGGTGTTTTGTTGACAGCCGCAAGGACCAAGAACCCCGCAGTGGGGAGCTTGGCCCAACAGTGGGAAACCGAGACCCACTAGGGGCTCGGTGGCAAGTTTGTCGCAAGCAGGGGAAACCCCAACGTAAGCTGGGGGTTGGTTTGATGTTCAGGCAGCAGCGAACCGAGAGCCACTGGCTCTCGGTGGTGGGGCTGTTGGCTCGGATGGGTCACGGCAACAAGAGGTCGCAGCCTTCAGGCTGTGGTGCTCGGTTGTCGGTCTCGGGTTTTGGGCACGAGAACTTGACATTTTTATAAGAACACGCAATTAAACCATTATGTAAATACTTTATGTTATGTTTTTATTAATTAATTTATGGTTTAATTAAAACAAGACTTAGGTTATAATGTTCATTTAAATAAAATCATGTTATATGGTATGTACATTTATTTAAATAAACTTATGTTAAAATAATTAATAATTTTATTATTCATGTACATTGATTTAATTAATTAACACTTAGGTTAATTAATTAATATCTTTTAAGGTAAATTTTAATAACATGAAATATGTAATATTATTAATTAATAACTTATGATAACATGATATGACATTATTAATTAATAATAATAAGTTAAGCCTAAGTATTTATTATTTATTAAACTTAATTATAAGCATACGATTAATTATGGAAATACATTAATTATGGAAACATGTGAATTATGGAATTATAATGAAAACATGATAAATATGGAAATACACTAAATATGGTAACATGCTATTTATAGAAACATGCTAAATATGGAAACTTTCTATTTTTGGAAACTTAATATTATGGAAACTTTCTATTTTTGGAAACTTACTATTTAAGGAAACTTACTATTTTTGGAAAGTTACTATACATGAAAACCTGCTATTTTTGGAAAGTTACTATATATAGAAACCTGCTATTTTTAGAAAGTTACTAATTATATTATAACAAGTACTGAAACACATAAAACATGAAATACATGAATCTAAAACACATGAAACTATAAGAAACACATGATTTAAACATGAAATAATAAGACAAGACAAGAACAAGTATAATAAGTATGAACACGTCAAGTAAACTAAATAACAAGTATGTATAAGTAAAACCGACACTTATTCAAGTCACTTTATTATGTAGCTATTGTGAAGTCGGAGTGATCTTTCGCGTTCGTTTTCGTCTTTATTTACTGGACATAAGGTATGGATATTCCGTCCTTCAGTAAGGACATCTTTCTTCCTATATTAGGATTCCCCGTTTGCAGCCATCTATTTTCCCCAGTAGTTAAGTGTCTTAAACACACCAGTATATGTTATGATTATTTTAGATTGCCGGAGCTATATACATGCATTCCAATTTCACCTAGTTATAGGGGTTCCATAACCATAGCACTGGAGGCACCGATGTTATGACTCTTCTGCGGTGATAGTGATTGCTCGCCTTACAGTATTTGGACTTTATTATTATTATCATGTGGGGCGAATGGGTGCATCCTAGGACAAGTAGTAAGATTTCATGCTAACTGCGGTGTGTGCCTTACATCCGTTACAAGAGCTGATCCCTCCATTCATTTTGTATATATTAACAAGAGGAAGACATTCTAATTGCATGATGAGGTCACCCCTCTAAGTATTCATGCACGTTTATATAACATGACCTATGTAGGCTCCGGACATATTTAAAATACAGATTTTTAAGATAAACTAAACATAAGTCTTTTCAGAAATATAAACCAGTCTTATGAACTTAAACCATCTTTTCCAGGACATACATTTATTCCACTGCTATTCATTTCATTGCATTACTTGCTTATGTTTATGTTGTACATTCTATGTTATATATCCGCACACTGAGCGTATTGCTCAGCCATATTTCTCTTTCCATGTCTCAATACAGCAGGTACTAAAGGGAAAAGCTAGGAACCAAGAGCACGTGCATGGAATGAGGCGCCAGTCTTCTTTCCTTCTTTAATGCTTTTACATACTTTTGCTTTGCTGGACATTGTTTAGTCTTTTCTTTTACATTCTATACTTATGCATTTCGTGTGTGGAGCTTATGTTGGGACCGATGTTGTTTCCGGTTTCCTTTTATGGTCATTTAATGTTTAGACATTTACCTTGCATGCTTGACACACCATAATTATTATGTAACGGTCCATTTATCTAAATGGGGTGTTACACTAACAAACTCAATATCATTTTCCACAAATATATAAAGTTAATAAAAAAATGACTCGAATAAATACAAAACATATAGAACTTGTACAAAAAATAACAAAAGTAACACTTACCAATCTTTACCCACCCATATCACACATTTCACAAATGAAGAAAATTATACAAAACAATTTACATCAAAACAGATAGGGCAAAATCAAAACCAATTTGCCATACAAAGTACAAGAGGTAACAAATTGAGACAAACCAATACATACACCGTAAAGTTTGTGACAAGGACATCAACACAATACAAGGTTAACGAGGAATCACTAGTGTGAGCTTTATGTAGACAAAACCATATAGTGTAAGCTCGAAGCAAAAGTACACAAGATACATAAAGACATACATAAAAGATAAAACCTAACATTCCTAAAAAAGCTAAACCTAAGCCAAGCACATCTAACTCGATAACCCAAGGCGGCAACAGGATGGGAGGTGGCGGTGGCAGACGACATGTGATGTTGGCGGACCGCAACAAATCTGAGCAGAAGAGACCAAAAGGTAACAGATCTAAGTAGAAGAAAAATGAACCGTAACAGCAAGCCATCAAATAGTGATGTAGCGGTGATGGACGACATATGGCGATGGAAAAGAACATATGTGTAGGCAATGAGCTGTTATTACGGGAGAGAAAAATTACATAAAAGTGAGAGGATTAAAGTCCAAACAAATAGTCAAAACTGATTAACGAAGTAGCAATATAGGGATGACACAAATCTAAAGAGAAAGGAAAAGGCTTATTTTTAGTGAGAAAGTCCTACTTTTTTAATAACATCATTCATTATCCATAACTTCCCCTTTAAATAGGAATTTCTCTTTACCCCTCAAATCTCAAAATCGTATTTTCTAAAATTTCAAAACCTATTCAATTACATCAAATTCACATACGATTAGCTCAAATTAGCTTTAATTCATTCAAAAAACAATTTCAAATCTATTATTTTATCTCTATTATTTTATATCGTCTCATAAGTCGGTTGTGTTACGAATCAAAATTAAGCTCTCATTAATCGACTATGTTACCGATTGAAATCAAGATTGATGACGAATAACATGTATAACGGGCATTTGGGCCTGGACCATAATGTAATATTGCTTCTGGAATCTTCATCATTTTATAGATAAGATAAGGTAATTCTACACAAAAACCTTGGGCATTATTTGTTAAAGCACGTGAGCATGCGATGATCAGTTTTGTGATGTGCTTTAGTAGTATTAAGTTATCCGTGACGGTGAAAAATGATATGGTGCAGGGGTGGCAGATCCGTTAGTGGTTGAAAGTTGATAAAGGTTGTAAATTTGATGTTTATGAGGGATGGTGAAATAATTGACAAAGAGTTTGGTGATATATGTGTTTATTTATTTATTTAAACATTGTATCTAAAATATTTTAAAAATAACGAATCATAATTATTTTACGTGTATAATTTTACCATATTGACATTGAAGACTGAAATATTATAATATGTTCCACACAAAAAAAATTAAAAATATTTAATTTTTTACTTTCTACCTTATATTACTCTGATCACAAAACAAAGTATAATAATTGATTGAGAAGAGTTATTTTGGATACCATATTTTTCTTTGGATATGAGGGGACTCATCCCCACCATCCATCTCATTTTCATCTAATGGATAATATTAGGTATATTTTATTTTTTACTTATTTTTTATAATTTAAATATCTCTTAAACAGTTAAGTATTAAACGAAAATAATTATACCATCGCGACGAGCGTTTAATTATTTTTCTACCAATATGTAATATGATATACTTTTGAAGAAAAAAGAATTTTCGTTTTTTTCTTCTTGTTAAAATTCACGTGAAATATCATATATGATCAAACTGTTTCATAATATATGATAACAGTGTTAAATCATATATGATATGGGTTTCTATCATATATGATACGGCTATATCATATATGATACTGGTGATACATCATATATGATATTAGTATCACATATGATAATTTTCAAAATGAAAAAAATGAAGAATTTTTTTTTTTGTCGAAAGTGTATCATATAGCATATCTATAGAAAGATAATAAAATGCTCTTCGTAACGGTATGTTTTTTTCGGCATAACGATTAATGGTTTAAGAGATATTAATGTTTGAAAAAAGATGGTGAAAATATATTTTGTGTTTAATCTTATGGTATCCAAATGAACTTAAATCTAATTGTTTATCAAGAAACTTAATCATATATTGTGATTATAAAGTGTAACTTTTTAGCGAATAACATGTAGTTAATCTTATCATACTGTTTATTAGCCAAATGAAAAATATAAGTCGTAACCACAAGCCATTTTGACATTTTATTTTCATATGGTTTATTAGCCAAATGCAAATTTTATCATACTGTTTATGAGCTACTTACCAGAATACAATGTGTTATAAACAGTAATGTTTCGACACCCAAATTTATAAACGTTATATTTAATAGACTTGGTTTTGTTATACAAAAAATGCTAGCGGCACAACTTGTAAATTATAATTTTTATACTCCGTATAATAAAAAGAGATTTTGAAATCAATATTACCTACTATCCAATATGTCATATATAAAATATACTACTTTAAGTTCAAAACCCTAATCGCCATGAACGGCGCCCACCCTACCAAAAACAACCCTAATCACAAAAACCTTAATGATATTACATCTACGATCTACATCACGAATTTCCCAACATCATTGGGATCTCAGGATCTCTGGAATAAGTGTAACGAGTATGGAAAAGTGGCGGACGTTTATATCGCCGCAAAACTTTCAAAAATTGGACGCAGATTCGCTTTCGTTAGATTTTTGAAGGTAAGAAACATTGAGGCGTTAATCGAAGATCTCAACAAGATTTGGATCGGTTCATATCATCTGTTCGCGGCCAAAGCAAGATTTGATAGAAGACCCAATGAAGTACCCAGATCCGATCCGAAAGCATCCCACTCCAATAATAATCATAAACCTAAACCTAAACCTACCCCACCCCATTCCTCCCATGCAAACCCTAATCGCTCATATGCGACGGTTCTTAATGGGAAGAGCTCGAACAATTCAGCCCCTAATGAAACGGTAATTCTTAAATCTGTCACTTTGGATGAGTCAGATTTGCTAGAGATCAGGGAGATGAAATCCGTAATTCTTGTTAAGGTTAGGGATGTTAACTTAATCCTTAATATTTATAAGGTTCTGAGGAAGGAGGGCTTTGTCGATTTTCAAGCTAAATATATTGGAGGTATGTGGCTATGGATCGAATTTGAGAGCGTTGATTCATGCCTAAAACTTCAAGCGAAACAGGAGATGGCTTGGTATTTCACTCAAATGAAACATGTCACTCAGTCGTTCAAAGTTAATGAACGTATTGTATGGATTGAACTCGGGGGGCTGCCACTCAATGCCTGGACCTCTAAAGCTTTTAAGAAGGTTGCTGGTATTTGGGGTGAACCCTTGTTCGTTGATGATGATCCAAACGACAATGTAGCGATGGGAAGAGTTTGCATCCGAACAAAAATTCAAGGTCTAATCAATGAACTTTGCAAGGTTGTGATTCATGGCCAAACCCATAATGTCAGAGTAAAGGAATTCGCAGGCTGGGTTCCTGATCTTGAAGCTATGGACTCCATCTCTGAAAATGGATGTTCTGATGCTCAGGAAGAAAATCCTGGAGAAACAAACAAGTTCGAAGCAGTGGAAGGTGAACATGTTGACCTTGATGCAGAGGAAGGTGAAATTAAAGATGCTTTTGAAGACTTGGAGGAAAATGTTGGAGACAATCACATGTCTTCCTGGTCCGAGGACGAAACTCATTCCATCAAGGAATATGTCGCTCCTTCACCTTCTAATAAAAACGAAGAGAATGCTGCGCGAAAGAATGTAGAACCAACCGAAGTCCAACAAAGTAATACAGAAACTTTCTCTAAACCTCCTGGATATGAAACATTCAAAAACTCGCAACACACAAAATCCCATCACACTTCTTCATCATATCCGAGAGCAAAGTCATCAAGAGTAAGCAAATCTTATCACAAGGCAGGTAGCATCCAAGGTTCAATGATCGAGAATCTCATCTCCCAAATTGAAATGGGGAAAGTCCTAGGTTATGATATGGAAGGAAGTACAAATGATCTCAAAAAGCTCATAGAAGGTATAGGTGCTCCTCATGGTAAATCATGAATATCATGACCTTTAACTCTTGCGGGATAGGAGCGGGAAAATGTAAGAAAATCTCTAATCTTTGTAATGCTCAAAAAGTAACTTTTTTGGGCATTCAAGAATCTCATTCTCAATTGATCTCTCCTTTTAAAGTGAGACGGTTGTGGGGGATTTGCCACTTTGATTTCGCTTTTAGCCCTTCTTCGGGTCGTTCTGGTGGGTTGCTGTCTGTTTGGGACCCGAATGTGTTCACAAAACTTAACATCTATCCTTTCGAAAACTTTCTCATAGTTGAGGGCATTTCGAAGCCTGTCAAGTTGCAATGCTTTATGGTTAATGTTTATGCTCCTCAAGATGACTTGAATAAGGAAACTCTTTGGCAGAACATTCTTGATTTTAAGACTCGTAACCAGGGCCACTATATCATCTTTGGAGATTTTAATGCGGTCCGATTTGATTCTGAAAGAATAGGATCTACCTCTACTGCTCGTTCTTCTAATGACTTTAATCAGTTTATTAGCAACGGTCAGCTTTGGGAACCTCCTCATGGTGGCCACTTATTCACGCGTATCAATAAAAGTGGCGACAAACTCAGCCGACTTGACAGATTTCTAATTTCTAAGGACTCTTCGCCTCAGTTCTGTGATTTTTCTGCTCATGTCTTGGATTGCCACATTTCGGATCACAGGCCCATCATCTTATCTGCCTCCTCAAGCGACTTTGGCCACAGACCGTTTAAGCTCTTCAACTCCTGGATCCATGATCAAAGCTTCAATCTGTTAGTCAAGGATTTCTGGAATTTTCTTCTGGAGGATTATGGTTCTAACTCTATTGCTGGGTTCAAAAATAAGATGAAAGCGCTTAAGTTGCTTATTAAGGAGTGGGCTAGGAACAGAAACGTTGAGAAGGCTCGTGATAAGCAAGACATCCTCCTTAAAATTAAAGATTTTGATGAAGCCACTATTAGAAATAATGGTATTACTTCGTCCGATTCGCAAAGAGCTACCTGGCTTGATAAGCTTAGAAACATTAAAGCTGAGGAAAACTTGGATTTAGCCCAAAAAGCTAAAATCAAATGGTGTGTTGAGGCTGACGAGAACTCCAAATTCTTTCACTCCATGGTTAACCAAAAACGAAGAACTCTTTCTATTCATGGAGTTAAACATGAAGGAATGTGGATCAAGGATCCTACCGATATTAAGGAAATTTTTTTCTCTTTTTTTGAGAAAAAGTTTAACAAGATAAATGTCTCCAAAATTCGGTATAGGAGTCCAACTTATAAAGTCCTTAGCGAGAACCAGAATGGTATTCTTATTTCCCCAATCTCTGTAGAAGAGATTCGTTGTGCTATTTGGGATTGTGGCTCGGAAAAATCCCCAGGGCCTGATGGTTATACCTTTGCTTTTTACAAACACTTCTGGGAGGTGATTAAAGCTGATGTTACTTCATTTGTCACAGAATTTTTTAATTCTGGTCTCATACCTCAAGGTTGTAATACCTCATTCATAACGCTTATTCCCAAGACTCCTAATCCTTTGGTGGTCAACGATTTCCGTCCTATAAGTCTTATAGGAGCTCAATACAAAATCATCGCCAAGATTCTGGCAAACCGCCTTGCTAAAGTCATTGATTCTGTGATAAGTTGTGAGCAGTCTGCCTTCATTAAGAATCGCCAAATATTGGACGGCCCATTGATGGTGAATGAAGTCATTACTTGGTGTAAACGGAAAAGAACTAAACTTATGGTTTTTAAAATCGACTTCGAAAAAGCTTTTGACACCATATCTTGGGACTACCTTTTGCAAATCATGTGTTTCATGGGTTTTGATGAGCAATGGATTCTTTGGATCAAAGGCTGCCTTTACTCTGCTACTACTTCGGTTTTGATTAATGGAAGTCCGACTAAGGAATTTCACATTCATAGAGGGCTTCGGCAAGGGGATCCTCTATCCCCCTTTTTATTCATCATAGCTATGGAAGGTTTACATGTTGCGATTGAAGATGCCATGACAGCGGGTCTCTACCGTGGTATAAAGGTTAACAATTTGACTCTCTCCCACTTTTTCTTTGCAGATGATGCTTTGATCCTTGGAGAATGGTCAAATAATAACATCAACAGTATGGTTTCCATTCTGGAATGCTTTCATCGTGTCTCGGGCCTTAAAATCAACTTCAACAAATCTAATCTCCTTGGTATTGGGGTTGATCAATCCGAAGTTACTCAGCTTGCTCAATCCACCGGATGTAATGCCATTCAGACCCCTTTTGTGTATCTTGGCCTCCCTGTGGACAGCAATATGAGTAGAGCTAAGAGTTGGGATACGATTCTGGAAAAGTTCTACAAACGTTTAAATAACTGGAAAGCTAGCTTGCTCTCAATCGGTGGAAGATCTACTCTTGTTACGGCGGTTTTAGGAGCTCTTGGTACATACTTCTTCTCCTTATTTCCTGTTCCTGAAATCATTAATAAGAAGATGGAATCTCTTCGGTCCAATTTTTTCTGGGGAAGTGATAGTCAAGGCAGAAAGCTTCATTGGATATCCTGGAAACAAACTATGGCGTCGAAGAGCAAAGGGGGTCTTGGTTTAGGCAGTTTGTATGCCCTAAATCATGCTCTCATCCAAAAGTGGAGGTGGCGTTTTTTCGAAAATCCTCACTCTCTATGGTCTAATGTCATCAAGGCTATTCACGGCGATCCTGGTCATGGTTTCTACAATCATGTGCGTGATAATGGTGTGTGGGGCAGAATCACAAAATCTATCAACGTTATGCATACAAAAGGAATTATCCCCCATTCATATCTTAATAAGCGTATTGGAAATGGTCACTCCACTTATTTCTGGCATGATTCCTGGATTGGTGATTCCCCGTTAAAGATGAAGTTCCCTCGCCTTTTTCGCTTGGCTTTGAACAAAGACTGCTTAATTAGCGACTGTTGGAACAATGGTTGGAGATTATCATGGTCCCGGCAGATCACCGGGGGTACAGTTTTTCACCATCTCAACACTTTGTCTAACCTGCTTCAACCGTGCACACTTAATAACGACACGGATACCTGGACCTGGGCTCTTGGAAAGTCCTTTTTCACTGTCAAGTGTACCAGAGAACACATAGACAACCGCATCCTTCCTGATGGCGGTATGGAAACTAGATGGAATCGATATATCCCAAAAAAAGTTAACATCTTTGTCTGGAGGACGCTGCTTGATCGTCTCCCAACGCGCTGGAATCTCAGTCGTAAAGGGGTTAGCTTGGACTCTCTTTACTGCCCTATCTGTGATGCTTGTGTCGAAACAACACATCACACTTTATGGTCATGTTCTTTGGCTACTGTTCTATGGCAGCGGATCTTTTTTTGGTTGGGAATTGATCATCCTAATGTGTCTACTATGCCGGATATTATGGGCTGGATTGATGATTCTCACCTTCCTGGCTCGAAGAAACGGATTCTAGAGGTCATTTGTGATGTCACTACCTGGACTCTTTGGCGTTTCCGCAACGAAACGATCTTTGGTACCTCGATTCCTAACCGTAGCAGTCTAGTCGACAACATTATAGATTGCTCGTTTAGATGGTATCGTAATAGGAATAAAATGTCATGTATTTCTTGGAACAATTGGATGCAAAATCCTCTTATTGATCTCACCATGTAATTGTTTCTCTTTTCTAGCATCTTGCTAGTTTATAATAAAATGCCGTTCCAAAAAAAAAAATATACTACTTTATAAAGCATTTGAGACCTTCTTAAAATAAAAAGGCTGAATTTTAAGAATTTTTTAGTTACTAAATAAAGCAAAAGTTGTTGATATCTTCATTAACATTATATAATATAACATTTTCTAATAACCTTTTGTAATATATTTTTGTAACAAACTTTTGTAACAACATTTTTTCTTTTAAATTGAAAAATCTTTTTTTTATTTATTATTTTATAATCTAATTTCAGTATATTTTTTAAAATTTTGTGCTTTTTAATTCGATATCCATTTTGATATATTTTATTAACTTTTAGTCTTTTTCAATTTTAGTGGTTTTTTAATTCGATTTTTTATAACTTTACAATGAGTAAGAGATTAATATTTGTTAGTCTTAAAATTCGTTAATCTTAAAAATTTTAATTATAGAAAATATTATCTTTTACAAATCACATAACATGCTATTTTTTATAAATCAAATACTAAACAACAAAAAATAATACTTTTTTCTAAAATATTTAGTATGACAATCTTATTATGAAAAATATTAATGTTGGTTATTAAATTAAAATACACAACATTATTGATCAACATATAATCACAAAACTAAAATAAATGTAGTAATAAACTAAAATTATTGTTTGTCAAAAAAATTTATTTTAAAATACCTATCGGCGTACTTGTATGGTTCCCATGGTCAGGGGCGAAGATACGCTTTAGGTATGGGGTGGTGACGTCTCCCATGGTTAAACAAAAAACACAATATTACATTGTATTTTTTCTTTATTTTTGAGTTTTTTTAAGTGCATTTCACTCGAAACTTAAATTACTCTCACTCATAAATTAAAATCCAATATTTAACACTATAAAACATAAAAAAATTTCATTTTTAAGTTACAATAATTGACTTTTTGTTTGAAGTTTAACTAGGTATAATACCCGTGCACGCACGGGTTTTGTATTAAAGCTTTGTCATGTATTGAAACCGTAATGTATTGTCGTAAATATACTCCAAGTTTTAATATTTTTTTAGGATTTTTACTAATGTATATAATAAGTATAAGAAACCCACGCTTCGTTACGTTTTACAGCCGTCAAATGACATAAAAAAATAAAAAATGCTATCCGAAGACCATAACACATGTGCAAGTAAAATATTTATTCATCAACCAAAAGTATCCGATGTAAATATTCCCCGAACCTTTAAAACAATGTTAAAGTCTTAGATGGTAGAGTTGTTGAAAATTATGAAATGATCTGATAAATAAAATTATGCTACATAACCTATACACATATTCACTCGAACACATAATACGATTTTACTTGACCCTTTTGAACAAATTTTCTCAAAGCTATAACGGTATAACGAACTAAAATTCATGAACTTACTGAGAGAGTTTGATAGGTCGTACTTCTTGAAAATATTTTCTCAGAGCTATTATGTTCTATGATGAAGCAATAAGAGTCAAATTGTATGCTCAATTGTATTATTTCCTAGAAAGGCCCTTTTGTACTTCTTTGATTATGTTGAGCAGTACATTTGCCTCCATATACCCCGTAGCTATACTGATACCCATGGGTACATTTTTTTTCCATATATCAGTCCCTAAATATACTTAGAACAAATGATGGGCTCCAACCTTTTTGACATAGTGTTCCGTCCTACTTTGAACCTGGAAAGTGAAAGATACAAATCTATTACATATCTAAGAACAGGTAATCTATCGTCTGAAAAAAAAGTTAACTCACCTCGACTTTTCCTCTTTTGAAAATAGTAGTCACATAGCCAGTTTCTTTTACGGCAGAGAGGGCAAGAAAAGCAAACCCGAACACCCCTATATTTTAGGACTTATTCCCATGGACCAACAACCGTCATGACCACAATGCACCATGAGATTGACTTCATGAACACACACACCCGCTGATCACACACTCTGAACATACCCACACAATTAAGATTCCACCTGAGGCTGTGCGAAAGAAGATGTTATTCATAATATCAGTTTTGCGAAAGAAGATGTTATTCATAATATCAGTTTTTCTGGTACATGCTCAGATAGGGAAACATTCGGGGAAAAGAGGATACACTTGTCATGGCTGCAACCCCGAAAGTTTGCCCCACCAAGATACGCGTAACCTCACCTTAAACTGAGCCCGTCAAAACTCATCACAGCCTAAAAATACCGTACATCAAAGGCCTGAAGCGATTGGTTTCATAACCATTTCAGGTGCACACAACCTAAATGAAAGTTCAGTAAAAGACATAAAATAGAAACCGTTTTTCAAAAACTATTAGTTTAATTACATCTTCTAGGACTAAATAAAAAGTGAAAATTAGTCAAACGGTCAATCTAATCAATCAGACGCATTGTCTTTTTCGTCGCTAAATGCCAAAGATATGTACCTTCTGTGATAATGGCTTCAGATGATACACATATCCGGACATAAGAACTCTACGACTCAAATTCTTACTTCAGGATGACATATGCAAAAGTCAAACATTTGAAGAAAATGTTGCTCGTTTGGCTGATAATGGTGCCCGACTTGCTGCAGATAAAAAAAAGAAACACATAATGGAGGTGAAGTTTATAAAGTATAAAAGTTGGTATCTTTAATTTTATATTCCTAATGAAATGCACCTTACCAAAATTACATGATGATCGACGCGTTCTTTACACTTGAATGCAACCATGACTCCAATACAATCACGTTTCAGACATGCATATGGATCATTAGGATCTCCACGGTCCCTTTGAGTTTCGTCCCTGGTGCGAATGACATAACCATCACATCTTTTTAAATAGGTGGGCGCCCCAGCTTCCACCCTACAGAAACCACCTAATGTAACCAAATAACTGTTGTTTAACCATTGTGCTTTTCAGCGTTGGGGGGGGGGGGATCTTCATACATCGTGCATAGTCTTGTTAGGTTTCCATCAGTACCACTAAGAAGTTGTAGGTGTCCCTTTACACTCAACTATGACCGATGTCTATAAGTGGTAAAATAATTTGGGTGGGACATGTAAGTAGCAGGTATAAAAGGTTTCAAGTACAATAGAGTCCGAGTTTGGACGAGTACTTTGTGAGCATGGGTGTAAACATGTCTGGATCATACGGGTTTCAGATAGGGTAACAATCCGCATGATATGGTTCTTATAATTTCATGTCGGGGCCTTAACTTTTGACCAGGACGTGTTTTTTACCCATTACCCAATTTTCCTCCCCGCTCATCAAGTGTTCTTTATCATGTCAAACAGGAAGTGAAACACAACACTATAACTAAATGCCTCCCTTCGATATCCTATATTTGTCTATATATAGCTAATATTAGTCTATCACACGTTGATACATATAAATGCCTTAATAATAGTTTAGATATGATGTTAGGATGTATATACACATGATGCACAGATTTATGTATAAATTGAAGTTTGTGTAGGTAACTTTTATTTTTGTTTTGCGAGCTTTTTTGTTTCGGTTGATGCAATCTACTAAGCAAATCGCTAATGTGTTAACTTTGATAACATATTAACACGTGAGAGCATTCGATAAAATTGGAAGGTTTAAGTTTCTCGAACGATCTAAATACTTGTCTACTACGTTAGGCTTACAATCATGATCAGTTTACGACCCTTCAATATGCGTAAACCTGATTATTAAAATAGCAGATAACATTAAACATATTCATAACATAAGATAAAATATCAGATAACATTAAACATCTTCATAGTAGAACACAAAGATGGTCAGGATTTAGATCCCAAGGTGGGGCCGAAGCGTTGGAAACCTTGTGCATTATCATAGCTTCGTTAGACGATTTTTTTACTACGACCATACACAAAAACATAATGAATTAAGTTAAAAATAAAAAATCTTACCACAATAGTGTGATGTAGAGATCATTTCTGAGACAATCTTGTTCCCAAGAGGATCATTTTTTGGGTCTGGTAGTTCAACAGATATATACTGATCAACGTTGGCAGCAGTCTGAATTTTGTTTGTTGAGTCCACCCATAGCAAAGTATGGCAATGGGGTAGACCACGCTTTTGAAATTCAACAATATACAACATAGCAGAACGAAAACATAGAAAAAGTAGCTATAACCAACAGTGATGGAGGGCCATGATTTAGGGTATGAGGAAAGAAGAAAATTGTTATAGCTCCAGTTACATGTTCGAATATGCGTTTTCTTCTTCATAAAATCTAAGAAATCATTAATCTTATGCTCGAATATTTGTCATATTATGTCAGCTCTATCAGAAGAAGTCTGGGTATTGTGCCATGTATCTCTTGATCTCAGACCAATTGACATTACATGTGAACATAATAAATATTTGAGGGTTACTCAGCTCCAGGCATATAGCGAGAGCATCCAGATAATGAGAACACATGTATCGTGGCCCGCCTGCCAAGGACATAGGTAAGATTATGCGTACCCCGACTTCATATCCATCTCGTTCCCCTCTTGAAATTACGTCACACAACCCGACAGATATTCGCTTCGAAAATCACTCTGATGTTTCCTTACAAACTCTAGACGATTCTGTTCAATGTAGCGGTAAACGCCTACAAGGAACGGTCGAAGAGCCTCCCACATCTGAAAATTAAGTTGTAATCGTTTACACGGAGATAGATAAAAATCTACAAAATCAACAACATCTTTGAAATCAAACTGGTACATCTCAACAAAAACCCTCAATCAAAACTAAGTTTTCATCAAAAACCTTCTTTGAAATCAAACTGGTACATCTCAACAAAAATCCTCAATCAGTTCTATTAATCAAATACAAACCTTAATTAAACTGGTACATCTCAACAAAAACCCTCCTTTGTGACGTTGCGGATGATCTGTTGTTTTCATCAAAAACCTTCTTTGTGGGTCGGTTGATGTTGTGTGTTGTTGACTTGTTTGTTTTTGAGATAAAAGAAGTAAAAAGGCGAGATATAACCCCTAAAGTTTTATAACTGATAGTTTTAATCTTAAAATCTTAAAATCTTCAACCCGGTTTTTTTATGTTTTTTCTTTACATTTTTGACACTTATACTTTTTATCCGAATTTTAAATTTCAATAAATATTAATACGGAAATTAGACATTTATTACTAAATTAAGGAACACTCACACTTTTTAAATGAATAAATAAAATAATTATTTCTTATTAAAAAAAGAATCTTTTAAAAAAGTCCCTATTTTAGGTTTTGCTTTACAAAGAAAAAGTTTTTTTGTCTTATTATTATAAAAAAGAATTTTGTTTTCAATAATACTACGTACAATTTTCTGCCTCCGTGACCGATGCTAATAAGGTCATATGGGCTTGTTCAGAAAAAAAAAAAAAAAGATACGGTGGGGATTTTGACAGAAACTAGGAACATAAAAGACCCTTCTAGAGTCTTCTAAAAAACAATCTCAACCGTCTGTTTCTAAACACAACCAAAACCCAATTACAATCCTTATACTGATCGATTTCCTAAACCCTATATAAATAGATTCACCTCACACAATTATTTATTTATTTTACCACCTCTTCTCGTGCGATTAAATAATAAGCTCGATCTCATAATTCTGTATTCGTTAGGTTTTTTAATTTTTGATTAATTGAATTAGCAAAGATGTTTGGAAGAGCACCAAAGAAGAGCGATAATACTAAATTCTACGAGGCTTTGGGGGTCCCTAAAAGTGCTTCTGCTGATGAGTTGAAGAAGGCTTATCGTAAAGCTGCTATCAAGAATCATCCTGATAAAGGTGGAGATCCTGAAAAGGTATAGATTTTTTTGTTTTTATTTGATCGATTGTGCTAATGATTGTTTATTGAGCAAATTATATATCCTTAATTCATGATATATTTTTAAAAAAAAAGGTTGTTTCTTGTAGTTGCAATGCTATATTTTAATCAACTTCTTTTCCCTGTGGTTTGGATGTTATTTGGTTATATATATTATACTTAATGATGCAGCTGTTTATTCTTTTGCCCACCTGCCTTTAAAACATAGTTAGCGGGCTTATAAGCTTATTTGATTTTTGCTTAACAAGCCTCAAATTTTTGGCTTATT
This sequence comes from Glebionis coronaria, assembly GCA_025667525.1. Classification (NCBI taxonomy): domain Eukaryota; kingdom Viridiplantae; phylum Streptophyta; class Magnoliopsida; order Asterales; family Asteraceae; genus Glebionis; species Glebionis coronaria. The sequence goes on from CM046881.1 coordinate 185,251,509, forward strand.
TTGGGTCGCACTTTTTATAATATACTAACAAAGCTTATAACAACCATAAGTCTTTAGAAAAGCCAAAATTAATAAGCAAACAAACACCCCCTAAGAGTTTGAATCTACTAGAGTATAAAATATAAAACAAGTGGTCAATTGGCCATTGATCAAGATTAGGAAGTGTATTCTGAGGCTGTAGGATAGCGTCTCAATCTTGGGCTTTGCGATCTATGTTGAATGATGATGTCTTTATGTCCTTGTATTAATCTCTGTGATCTTTATATTTTAGTTTAAAGAGATTGCCCAAGCATATGAGGTACTGAGTGACCCAGAGAAGCGTGAGATTTATGATCAGTATGGTGAGGATGCCTTGAAGGAAGGAATGGGCAATGGTGGCCCTGGTCATGACCCGTTTGACATCTTCCAGTCTTTCTTTGGCAATGGTGCTAGTCCTTTTGGTGGTCCTGGTAGCGGCAGGGGACAAAGACAGCGTAAGGGAGATGATGTTGTTCATAATCTCAAAGTGTCTCTTGAGGATCTTTATAATGGAACCTCTAGGAAACTCTCTCTTTCACGTAGTGTACTCTGCTCCAAGTGTAAAGGGTAATTGATCAACTTTGTTGGTATATATTTTGTATGCGTAATGATATCTGTTTCATATCTAACAACTAAAGTTACAATTTTTGCAGTAAGGGGTCAAAGTCAGGTGCTTCAATGAAATGTGGTGGTTGTCAAGGTTCCGGAGTGAAAGTGTCACTCAGACACCTTGGCCCATCTATGGTTCAGCAAGTGCAACAGCCTTGTAACGAATGCAAGGGTACTGGAGAATGTATCAATCCCAAGGATCGGTGCACACAGTGCAAGGGTAAGAAAGTGGTGCCGGAGAAGAAGGTGCTTGAAGTCAATGTTGAGAAGGGGTATGCAGAATGGGCAAAAGATCAAATTCACTGGAGAGGCTGATGAAGCTGTAAGCTTATTACCGAGTTCTATTTGTATCCTCAAAATACATAGATCATCTTTCTCTTGACTAATTCCTTATGCTATTGTCTTTTGCAGCCCGACACAGTTACTGGTGATGTTGTGTTTGTATTGCAACAAAAAGAGCACCCTAAGTTTAAGCGAAAGGGTGATGATATAATTGTTGAGCACACATTGAGCTTGACAGAGGCGCTATGTGGTTTCCAGTTTATTTTGACTCATTTGGATAAAAGACAGCTTCTCATCAAATCCCAACCTGGGGAGATTGTCAAGCCTGGTAAGTTTCTTGACTTTATTCCTATGCTGAATATTATTGTGCAACTATGTGGTAGTGTCTGTGACATATTTTGGCAGCTTGTGAAGGAAGTAGGAATTAGTTAGTTTCTGCTTTACAAATGTTTGCCCAATTAGTCGTCAGGCTGTTGTTATTATGTTCATTGTTTAATGTTTGGTCGCGATTCTTTGCGGAGTATTGATGTTGATGTTGATTCATCTTTGCAGGTCAATTTAAGGCAATAAACGATGAAGGAATGCCAATGTACCAGAAGTCATTTATGAGGGGTAAGCTGTACATCCAATTTACTGTGGAATTCCCAGATTCGTTGACCCCAGAACAGTGCAAGGCTTTGGAAGGAGTGCTGCCACCTAAGCCTTCAATGCAGATGACAGACATGGAGTTGGATGAATGTGAGGAGACAACTTTGCACAATGTCAACAACATTGAAGAGGAGATGAGAAGGAAACAACAGCAAGCTCAACAACAAGCTTACGATGAAGATGAAGATGAAGAGATGCCTGGAGGCCAAAGGGTACAGTGTGCACAACAGTAATTGAATTATGGGATTAGTGTTGGTTATCTAGTAGACGTAGCTGTGCTTGATTGTCTTTCTTTATACAACCTGTATTGGAAAACCTTTCAGATGTATGAAACATGGAGGATTTTGCCTAATTCAAAAGACTTGTTTTTTGTTCTTTTTGCTATTTTCCATCCTTGTTTTGTCACACCTTGCTGAAATATATCCCTATCTTACATTATTAGCCTGTTTGCCGTTGGGTTTTGTTAACCACCTTTGTTTAGAAGTGGCAATTTGAAACAAGAATCCATTTCCTCATCTTTCGTAATTACTGTCTGCTATTTTGCAATGCTTGAGCATTTTTATGGTAGTTGTTACGATCCCGGAATCGTGAAAAACATGTCACTTCTTCGGTGGACTGCAGGCATATTATCTTGCCAAGGATCTACCATCTTATGGTAAGATTGTAAGATGTCCAAGCTTTCAATTCACATGAAAGCCTGCATGGGCCAAGAAAATTTATATTACTCTTCTGTGAATGCAGTTTGATAACTCTTTTGCTGCACCAATTCCAACACGTATATTTCTGTTAAAAGAGAATTACCAAAGAGCTTACTTGCGAATAAGCTTGTTTCAGTGGCTTGAACTGAAAATACCTTTTTGATTCCAGGAAGTATGGACGCACAACTGCATAAATGTTACAAAGGTTTATTCTTTTACAACGACAAATAACTATCTCACAATATACAACATATCTATCTCGCATGTCTTAATAACTTTGATCCTCATTTTAGTTGGAAAGCTTCTCACACAAAAAGAGATACCAATCCATACAATGATTCACTTTTTGATCAAATTTAGGCCCTACCCCCTTCAACATCTCTTTAGGGTGCGTTTGTTTAGGTTCTATAGGTATAAAAAGGTATGCTTTGAAAGTCTTACAACTGTTTTTTCGACAAAAGCGATACTTTAAAAAAGTCATAACTATTGATGTTTTTTGTTTGTTTGTTTGCATAATGATCATTTTAACTTCTATTAATTAATTAAAGTATTTTACAAAAAAAATAATTCTTCGTATAAACAAATATGATAAGCTCAATCAAACTATCTACTTTTAGCGATAAATATTTAAATAAGATATTTAAAAAACGTCATGGACTATTAAGTTCAAAGAGAGAGTATTATGCAATGTTCTAAAAACTGATTTTTAATTAGTCTGATCGGAACTACTAGACCATAGTTCAATCAGTTTTAACTGACGGTTAAATCGGGTTTTTCATTCAAAACCGAGGTTAGATTACGGTTCAACTAGCGGGTAAAGTTTTTAAAATTCTAGTATCATGTTTGTTATGTATACAATGGGGTTTGAGAAACCCCGGAAGGTTTGATAAATAAATGAATGATTTGAGGTGCGGTTTGGTTGGAAGGTTATTTGGGTATTTGGGTATACTGAGGATATTTAAAATATTTATATTTTAATATTCTTCAAATATTGTGTTTGGTACTACCAAAAAGAAATTTAAAATTACTTAAATTCCCAAAATAAATGATATTAGAATTATTTTAAAAATTAAGGAATTTTAATTTACTTGAAAATTATTTTTTATAAATATTTTTTTCTAGTCCTTATTATTCGGGGTTTTTATGTTTATATAAAAATTTATAAAATTTTAAAAGTTTATATAAAATTATTTTTTATAAAATTTATATAAATTTTAAATAAAAATTTATATCAATTTTAATAAAATTTATAGAATTTTAAAAAAAAAAAATATATAAATTGTTTATAAAATTTATTGAATTTTTTTATAATATTTGTATAAACTTTTTATAAAATTTAATGAATTTTTTACTAAAATTTATATAAATTTTTTTACTAAATTAATGATTTTTTTATTAAAATTTATATATATTTTTAGAAGATTTATATAAATATTTTTATATAAATTTTTTATAAACTTTTATAAAATTTATATAAAAAGTGAAACTTCGATTTTTTTTTCTTTTAGTAGAAAATTTATATGAAAAATACTTATTCGTTAATTGATTCAATCCAAAATCAAAATTTCAAAATATTATAAATTTCTGCCAAAAAAACATGCGTAAGGTATTTTAAATTGTAGAATTTT